>APFE030442379.1:24663-42596 GCA_000404065.3 Pinus taeda | reverse complement strand
ACACACACACACACACACACACACACACACATATATATATATATTATTTAAAAACAATTTTATCGACCAATGCCCCCACGAGCAGCCGGACAATGGTTATTTGATTCCAAGAATTGAATAGCCACTTCTCGACCACCCCCACAGGTGGTTGGGCAGTGGCTATCCAATTCTTGGAATAGCCACCACTCAGCCGCTTGTGGGGGTGGCCGGGTGGTGGTTATCTGATTCTCAGAATTGGATAGCCACTGCTCGGCCGCCCATGGGGGCGACTGAGCGGTGGCTATCTGATTCTAAGAATCGGATATCCAACTCAAGAGCGGTTAAGGAGGGGTTATCTAATTCCGAGAATCGGATAGCCACCACCTGACCGCCGGTGGGGGTGGTTATCTGATTCTCGAAATCAAATAGCCATCGCCCAATTGCCCATCGGGGTGGCTATCCGATTCTTGGAATCAAATAACCATCACCCGAATGTCTGTGGGGGTGGCTATCCAATTCTCGGAATCGAATAGCCATCGCCCAGTTTCCCATGGGGGTGGCTATCTAATTCTCGAAATCAGATAACCAACGTCCAACCACCCATGGGGTTAGCTAGGTGGTGGCTATCTGATTCTTAGAATTAGATGGCCACCGCTCGGTCGCCTGTGGGGGTGGTTGGACGGTGGCTATCTAATTCCGAGAATCAGAAAGACACCCCCACAGGCAGTTGGACGGTGGTTATCGCCACTGCCTGGGCGCCCATAGAGGCGTGACCCTGAGTGGCAGAGCTATGTGCAGATATATTTTTTAAAGTTTTAAAGTTTTTTATTTTTTTAAAACTGAAAATATATGTTTTTTTAATTGTTTTATTAAAAACAATTATATATATAAACAAAAATTTAAAATGTGTATATATATGATATATAATATATATAATATATCTTAAATTTTAATTTAATTTTTATTTTATGTTTAGTTTGAATATATTTTTGGTTTTTTGTTTTTTTTGTTTAAGCTGATTAATAAGTTTGAGATTTTATTGGTTTTTTTTCCTTTTTAATCTATTAGTTTTTTTTTTTTTTTTTTAATTCTATTTAGTTACTTAATTTCATATTTCATAAATTTTTTTTTGTTAAAACCAACATTTTTATGGTTACAACATATATACAATAAGAAGGGTTTTTTTGGTCTCTTTTTTAATAATTTTTATATTTGTTTTTTTATAAAAATTAAACATAAAAATTAAAAGTACAAATGTTAAATTAAGAAATAAATATTTACATTTCATATATTAGAAAATTTAATGTTAAAAAATAAGTCTTTTAAAAAAAAAGCCTGATGTTGAATCACCACTTTTTTAAATCAGCATGCATATTACTAACATTCTAAAACGTAATGTACATAAAAAAAATTAAAGTGCAAAAAATTATGCTCTAAAAAAAATATGTGTGTTCTGCATCCCCTCTTTTCAAAGTCAGGTCACTCTTTTGCTATCTCTACGAAACGGGTAATAATATTGGTTCTCATTTCAAAGTTTACATTGTTGAAACTCGACCTCTGAGGGTCACAGTAGTATGACAGGCCTATACCGAGGAGCTTGCTTGAACCTCTCAAGCCTTTAATGGAGTACACAGACTCTGTGACTCTCTCTGGCTCTGTCTAGCTTGATGCTGCCTTCAGGTCAGCTCGGCTTCTACTCTCTGTTCTCTGCTATTAACTTTTTGCGTCTCTGTGTGCTGCCCGTCTGTATGATGCTCTCTCTACTTCTGTCAATTTATGGCTTTAAAGCCAGTCTGCTCTTCGACTACTCGTTTTTGCTTCCCAGCCTTCTGGTTTCCTTTCCTCTGTCCGTTCGAATTCCTCTGCTCTACATCATCATCACCAGGTAATACCTCACAGGGAGTTGGCCACCTATTTGCTAACAAACTGGGTGTCAGATTCCCTAAATCATACTCGAATGGTCGTTAAATCTATTTGGTTCAAGATCGCCCGCGAACACGAATCGTTTGCCAACTCATCATCCATGTCGGACGTCAAATTCATGTAATCTTGCTTTTTTTTACCTATCAAATCCATTCGGTCATCAGGACGCATCTCCGCCGTTGACCTAGAGCCCCCAGATCCTATGGTTGTCCTTCATACCGGGTGGACAAGTCACACGATGCTTACCCGTTCGATGCGGGCAGTTTTCTCTCTCTTCCATCTGACGCGTGTTGCACGATGTGTGGCATCAGGTGGGACTTAGTCAAAACTGCTTATCGCCTCGAAGCCTTCTGATATCTTTCTGGTTTTGGGGAATCCCACACTACGAAACCAAAACAGTTACTTTTCCGAGTTTTATAGCGTTTTCAGGTCCGAGCGTTTCGGGGCTTCCCTTCACTGAAGGGGACCCCCTGCAATACGCAATTAACGCTTAGCATTAATCGTTAATCATGTATCATAATCCACCTCCTATTCTTGATCTGGCCTCCGGTTCTGCCAGTTTTGTGCCATTGTGTTTTACCATAGGCCAACGGTCTGCGCGCTCAACCGAAGGTGCTCATTGCTCCGCTCTGGCCACATCTGCAATTGTTATGAAAATTTCTTTTGATAGCTTCGATCTTTTCTAGGACTTAAATATTTTAGCATAATTTGAAACAGTCATAAAAAAATTAGAAAGTTTCTAAGATCCAATTTAGATAATCAACCGTCATACACAAAATGTCATTAATCCCCTATTCAAATTTTAAACATTACAAAAAAAATCAATCTTTTTAATTAAAAAGGAGATACATGAATTCTACGACCAAACTTCTTTGAGGATAAATGTTAACACTTATAACTCCTTTTACAAACACTTATCTTCACTTTTAACCATAAACACATTTTCATGAGTTGTCTTCAAGTTTCATTGGAAAATCATACTCATAAACACAAGACTTAAGCTATATTTCCTTATATGTCCCACTTTGACGATAAATTTAAACACTTATAACTCCTTTTACAAAAACTTATCTTAATTTTTAACCCTAAACACATTTTCATGAGTTGTCTTCAAGTTTCATTGGAAAATCATACTTATAAACACGTCCTTGTTTCTCATAAAGTGTTAATATCTATCCTTACACTTCCCACTTTGTCATAAAGTTTTAATATTTGAAATAAGAATTTCCAAAACACTTTTACACCGAGGAATATAAGATGCAAATTTTGTTTTTATTTTTTTATTTTTATGGAAAGATAATAAAATATGATTTCAAAAAATATACCATTAAAAATTGTGCATAAACTTTTAATAAAGTGTAAACATAAAAGCTTCATGTAGAATTAGATTTCATGTGAAAACAACCAATGTAATTTGAACGGTTGCATATGCATTTTTTTTCTTTTGGATTTTGTTGACCGCCGAACAACTTCCTTTTCATTTTTTCTAAATGAAATGATTTTTTTTTATATATCAGATTCTTAAGTTATTTGATTGGCTTGTTGATTTTGAACATCAATTCAGATTCTTAAGTTATTTGATTGGCTTGTTGATTTTGAACATCAATTCATCTTTTAGCAACTGTTTTAGGAGGATGGTTCTTCTAATGATGATCTGGCTACTAAATTTTTTTCAAACATCCCTTCACTTGTCATTGCAAATTTAAATGCTGGGTTAATGAAGCCTTTTACTGAAAAAGAGATAGTGGAAGTCATATGGAAAATGGAGCCAGATAAAGCCCTTGGGCCGGATGGCTTCACTATCCATTTTTACAGAGCTTGCTGGAATGTAATAAAACTCGATCACCTCCAAATGATAAAATCCTTCCAAAAGAAAGCCAAAGTGGGAGGGTGCACCAACTCCACCTTCCTTGCTTTAATCCCGAAAGAAGTTAACCCATATTATTTCGGCAGGTTCCAGCCTATCTCACTCTGCAATGCCTCATACAAGATTCTCGCCAAGCTCTTAGCCAATAGAATTAAGCCTCTATTAGGGAATCTGATCTCACAGCGGTTTTGTCAAAGGAAGGAACCTCATAGAAAATGTGATCCAAGTGCAAGAAGCCCTCCACTCTAGCCACATTTGAAAGGAAAAAGGCATGCTCATCAAGTTGGATATGTCAAATGCTTTTGACCGGGTTAAACTCTCATTCCTCTATAAAAGCCTTCTCTATTTTGGTTTTAGTGCTGAGTTTGTCAACTTGATAAAAGCCTGCACATATAGACCTTGGATAGTGCCCCTGGTCAATGGTAGACCTACTAATTTCTTCCAAGCTACAGGAGGGCTTCGCCAAGGATGCCCATTGTCACCCTTTCTTTATATCATGTTGGCAGAATCCATAAGCAGAAAGGTAACAGTTGAAAGGGAAGTAGGCTCTATCCCAGGCATTAAGGCAGCAAGAGATGTGGATCCTATAAATCATGCTCTCTTTACAGATGAATCTCTCCTCTTGGGAGGGGCCTCGATTAAGATAGCAAGGGCTTTCAATGAAATCCTTCAACACTTCTACTTAATTACAGGAGCCTTGATCAATAAAATAAAAAGTGTTGTCTATGGTTAGAATGTATATCATCCAACTATCCTTCAAATCGCTTGCTCCTTGGGATTCCCTGGGTATGAAAAATGGGAAAAGATCAAATACCTAGGCGTTCCCTTAACCTTGGGACCAAGCCCTCCCTCCCTCTGGATCAAAGTAATTAGCAAGATAAAAGAAAAAATAGCATATTGGAGAGGCCAATGGCTAACAAAGGCTGGGAAGCTGGTTTTGATAAAGGCAATCCTCTCCGCCCTCCCCATCTTCCACTCTTCCCTCCTACTAACACCCAAGTCTATCACGGAACAGATCTCCAAGCTCCTTCGGGATTTTCTATGGAACAGGGGTAAAGGAAACCAAAGAAAGGTACATCTAGTAAGATGGGATATCCTTAAAAGACCACTCCAAGAAGGTGGGTTACAAATTCGGGATCCAGGCCTAGAAAATTTGGCTCTTGGTGGAAAAATCATACGGAAGTTGTATGCAGAAAAAAAACATCCTGTCAGCAAGATCCTCTGGATGAAATACCTAAAGGGAGGCTCCTTGAGAAACTTTACAATAGAATCTACTCCAATAGGAACAGAAATTTGGAATTTAAGCAGAAGATGCATTGATCACTTATAGCAACATTTACACAAAATCTCAGGCAATGGTCTGAGAACCTTACTGTGGGAGGATTCTATTCAAGGGAATGCCCCTTTGGCCTCCCTAAATTCCTGCAATGAGTTAAAAATCTGGCTAGTGAACAAAGGTCTCCTCCGGCTTACAAAAATTTTCTCTTGGGACAACAAAGGGAATTGGGAAGGATGGACTTTTCCAAGGGTCCCAGAACCTCTTCACACTCAGAAAAACTTGTTGTATACAGCTCTCTCTGGCCTCGTCCCTGTCCACCGCTCATCAAAGGACAAATGGGGGTGGGGAAGAACATGAATTTACACAGTAGATCAAGGTTTCTCCTCTTTACAATCTACTCATGCCCCTACATTGACATCGAAGCTCTGGAAATCAGTTTGGTCCCCCTTTAGCCTACCAAAGGTGAATTTTTTTCACCTGGTTACTCATGCATAGAAAGGCACTAACAGGTGAAAATATAAACAAAAGAGGGTTCCACGGCCCCTGTATATGTTTCTTATGCAACTCTGCTACTGAAACCTCTGATCATTTACTGGTTGGCTACGATTTCACACAAGCAGTTTGGAATTTGGTCCTTCATGGTCTTAGTGCTCCCTCACCTCCGAGACATATGTCATTTCTTTTTACATCTCCTAGACAGACCAAAATCTAGAGAAAAAAGCTAAAAAGGCAGTCTTGAACAACATCTCGAAAGCTATTCCAAAATGCCTTTGGTGGAAAGTGTGGTTTGTTAGAAATGACTACGTTTTCAACAACATGCTTCCGAATTCAGTGGTAGTGGCGACCAAACTGAAAGCCCTCTTGCTAGAAATAGCAGGTAAATTAGCTCTTGCCTCCTCTTTACCTTCATAATCTTCTGAGTGGTTGGGATCCTACTTGTTAGGAGAGAGGAATGATTCAGTCAGCAAACCATTGAATGCTCCTTCTTGGCACTAGCAACTTATTGAAGGTGACTTTCACACATGGTGGCAGGGGACCTCAAAAGCCATGATCTTCTTTGATGGAGTGTCCAAGGGGAACCCAAGAATTGCAGGTGCAGGGGGTTTGATTCTTTCCTCGGATAGATTGAGGGAAGCTGGCTTTAGCTGGGGCCTAGGCACTAGCTTGAACAATCAAGCAGAGAGTTGCGGTCCCTTAAAAGCTTGTCAGATTGCGAAGGAGATAAGTTATAAAATAATTCAAATTTTCAAAGACTCGAAGCTTCTGATTAAAATTTTAAACTCCGAAGATCATTTTTATAGTCCTGAATTAAACAAAACTCTACAGCCAATCTGAAACACTTTGAAAGGTTTTGATAGAGTTCACTCTTACCACATTCCGTGGGATTTAAACAAGAAAGAAGACTCTAGAAAATAAAGGTTGTCTGCTACCTCAAGGAAACCTTAGTCTCAATGGAGGACCTTGCTCGCTTCATCCTCTACCTTAACCAAGATACAGTAGGAAGATTTGCATTCATTGGCCTCACACTCAGATTGAGTGGTGTACTTGAAATTTTGAAATAAAACCCATACATGGAAGAGATCTTCATTTCAGGGCTCTCTGGAGATATGTCAAGCTTCCAACCATCTGTGCTATGCAAACCTCCATCCACCAACTTCTCTCCCTCTCTAGCAACCATTTCTGCCTCTTTACCTCCACCCCCCCGCCCCCCAAATTAGCACCTCTCCTCCCTGTCACTCACATTCAGGAATGCCAAGCAACAAGTAGTCGTAGCCAACAGAAAGAACAACAAGCAGAAAGAACAGCACAAAAATAGAAGGAACAACACAACAAGAGAAGGAACAACCGCATCCAACAGAAGGAACAACACAACAACATAAGGAACAAGAAGCAGAAAGAACAACCACATCCAACAAAAGGAATAACAAGCAGAAGGAACAGCAAGCAACCCAAGGGGAAAAATAAGGAAGCAAACCAAATGGAATTCAAGACAAGAATAATAGCCCTCTCAGGAGTATTCAATCTACAAACCATGAAAAAATACCAGAGAATCAATGTTATGTAAATATGTTAGACAGTATTCAAGAATAGCTACAGAAATCTATGAATTTTTTAATACAAGCACAGGAGAAGGGACTGTGTTCCCAACACATTTTCATGGCTTATTTTCCACTTATGCTACAGTTGATTGTAATAGGAGCTTTCTCCATCACAACCTTTGGTAATATATCCACTATCTAATCTTTTTAAAAAGGAAACAATTTGAATATAAGGTTTTAATTATATGGGATATGGTATGTTTAGATGTGAATTTCATGGTTACATAATCTTGATCCTTAAAACTAAGGATTGAACCTTGTGATTAATATCCTATGTAATTCAAATATGATTTATTTGATTCCAATGTTTTATTTTCCACCAATACCTATGTTGTTGAAACTTACAAATGATAGCCACATCATGTTATGGAACATTCATATTTGAAAAGGTTGGTAATCAATGTTTGATAGTCCATTATGATTATGTGGCAACATTGGTTTAGTGGCGCACTATGCATTCAACATTTTTCCTATGGTTATGTGTGAATAATCCCAAGGGAATATTTTTACCATTATCAATCAAACCCTCCATTTCTCTACTTTGTACTACTAGTACTCCACCATGTGTCAGTTTAAACTTATTGATGCCCAAAACCTAATTATGCAGTCGACCATTGTTTTACTCTCATTCAAACTTTGTTTCGACTATTTCATAGAAGTCTCTAATATGTTTCTTTGTCGACTTTCGTTCTATCATAACCTAGTTCAATGTTCTACCATTTTTCAATGAGTAACCTCTGGCACATTCTTATCATATTTAACGGCCCTGATTGTGAGAATTGAACCCTTGGGTGGTGAAATGTAGAATCTTGTGAGAAGTATTTGGCCCTGTTCAAAGAAGCATGTTGGTGGGATTTTATATATACCTTTCATGGGCACAATGTCGAGGTTTCTAAGGTTTGCATAGACTTGAAATGGCAAGGTTGCATGAGTAGAATATGTTGAAATTCATATAAATAAAACTTTCATAGCCAAAGCTACTCATCTACCTAATGAAGGTGAGAGATGATCCAAGAAATGTCTTGTAGAGAACACTCCATGGGACAAGTTCCTCATCTCCAAGAAAGCATCTTACAATGTAAAATATACGCATATAACCTTGTTGAAAATAAAATGGTGAGACCTTGTTTTGATTATCAAGCATTATATTACTTGTGAGGGATGATGTGGTTGTGTTTTTTACTATCATTTTCAGTTTCTTATGGTTTTTTTGGGTTACAAGTTAAATCTCCCCTATTATTTATTTAAAAGTTTCACAAAAATTTCAAATTTCTACAACAGGGGTTTCAAGAATTCTAACAGGATTTTTTTTCACTATGGTTTGATTCAGATTCTAGTCGAATTCCAACTGTCCCAAATAAGGTATTCCTAGGAAGATTTTCATTGTAGAAATAATTGTGTAAAACCCTCGGTAAATTATGTGGAAACAATCCCGCCAAAGGTTGAAGAAGTTGAGAAGTGGTTTCATGAAAATTATTCACAAACCCTAGCTTCCCTAGTTCATCAAAGTTCAAAGCTAAATACCCTAGTTGGTTATCTCAATTGAGCACATCGAGTGGCACATATGAAGAGCCTGTAGATTCTCGCTTCACTTGAATTACTCGTAATATGTCCAAAAGGACTAAAATATGTCTTTTTGAACAAAATATTGATCCCATTCTATTTTAAAACGCTAACTCCAAAGAAAAATTTATCCATGTATTCTAATCAGTGAGAACCTGCAGATAAAACAATCAAATGTGATAAAAATGCATTGACACCATCTCAGGTTAGAAGTAAATAGTTAGCTTTATAGTTATCTTGATCGAAGAGAAATAGGTCTAAAAAGGGTTTATCCATGGAAATCCCTGTCTAGATATATATCCCTGAGGAACCTACACCTAAAGAGAAAAATCAAGAACCCAGGCATATTGAAGGTTTCAATGATAACATCGTTTTTAGAAACTTTAACAATGATACATTTGGGTCTAACAATGATTGTCAAAATCAAAAGGACTCTCATAGATGCTTCTAGAGTTGGTTCGGGTAGGATAAGTACACAGTTGTAGTTCCTTACCTTAAACACAAAGTTCATGAATTTCAAGAATAAAATAAATAGCTTAGGCTGAAAATTGGATCCATGATATAACACCACAATAAACATGTTACTGATCCCAAAGAGAAATTACAGTTGGTCAAGAAACATGTAGCAACTAAATATTTTGGTATTAATGTTATCATTACTTCTGATCTGGAAAATCTTATTTCTTCCAAATGATTGATGTTTGTGTCAATGGTTTTATATTTTCATATCTTTTAGAGGTACAAGTAATTGTTTGTTAGTTTTTTTAATTTTATAAATAGTACTACAAAATCATAGATTTTGTAGCCACTATTCTAGATAGATATTATTTGATGATTGAATCTATGTGGAATCCTACAGGTAACCTATGCATATGTGTGATCAGGTTTGAATTTTCAGAATGATTATTTTTAGTTGTTTCTTCTTGCTAACATGAAATTTTAGTTGTTACACTTATTTATTTTTAAAGTATTATTGATATGACCTAAAATATCAAAACCTATTGGATAAACATTATGGGGACGGCGATCTTTTTTTTACATGTGATAATTTCGTATGGGATATTTTTTGTATAAATTCATTATCTTTCATTGAGTGGGTGGGATGGAATATACAAAGTTTTTTCAATTGGTGACATTGAAATTTTGATTATACAATCTCCTATAAGTTTTGATATTAAACGTTTTTTAATATAAAAACTTAGTTATGCTATTTTAAATATTTCATGTTTTACCTATTTAAAATTCTAGTGGTTTCTTTGACTGTGACTCAAGAAACCCTGAATTTTGGATAACATCACTCGCCTAACTGTGTTTCAAAGAGTTGATGTTAATAATAATATTTTGTATGTCCATCTTTGACTGATTATGTTCGTTGGATTTCAAATCAAGTTATTTTCTCACTATTCTCATCTACAAGATTTAACTTGGTTTAAATATCATGTTCATTTTTATTTATGAAATGTCTTTCATTAATTGAAAATCACTACATATATGTTTATTGATTCAAATAAAATTAGTAATGAGATCTTTTTGCTTCCTTGACATGTTCTTTTGTCTTTCATTTCTTATGAATGGATGTCTCTAGTTTAGATTGAATGAATAATTATTTTTATAAGTAAAACTAGTCCTTTAATTAATTAGATACTCTTTTCAAAGATATATTGATATATATTATTTCTGCATTTTATTCCTTTTATGATTTTTAATGCAAAATTCATTAAAAGCTAGTTGAAATTTATTTCAGTTTGTTTAGAAGAATTTAACTAGTAATCTATGATCTTTTTTTGAAGGAAAAAACCATAATTTCATTCATGTTTCCAAACAAAATCACATTTAGCATATGCACCAAAGGTTGAGTACATTCCTCAAGATATTACTTGCATCGTGTCATAGCGAAGACTGTAAAAGCCCTTCATGATAATACAAAAAATCACTATAGTCACTAACACAATTGAAAATTTCCCCAAGAATAACATCCAATTGTTGTCCCACATAAAACCATAGGCAAGTCCATACATATACTGCATATAGGAACCATCCCTATGAACATAGAGGATCTCCAAAAACTCACACTATAAGAAGCACGGTGCTCAAAAAATTGAAAATTTGAAACCTGTAACATCATATCTGGTGTCTCAAAAGCTAATACACATATGGGCCAGAATCCATGTCTCATACTATATGTGCCTTGTCCATGTACAGACTATGGTAACACTCGGTGCGGTATTGCCCTCAAATTGCAGCTACCTGCCAGATCCCTTGATCCAGGAGAATTCCCTCCTTAGAAATCTTGTCAGCTTCCTAGTTCCTTACCCTGTAGTTTTTCCAACAAGAGAAGTGTGTAAAAGAAAGACTTAGACTTTGAATATACTCCACTATATTGACCAAATGAATATTTATGCATTTTTGAACAACATTAACCCAATTTATCACCAACAAAGAGTCACCATAAATTTGTATTTTGTCCCATCCCTTCTTAAGAGCAAAAGCAATCAAAGATCTACAATCAAGTGTTTTAGCCCAGTTATTTTTACAAGTCCCCATTCTAATTTTTACATGAAAAACATGGTGTTCAGACAAATTAAGAACAAAACCCCCTCCGTCTTAGTCACTTTCCCCTTGGGACACCCCATCGAAAGGTCCTTAGGGCATAGATTTGTCTAGTGATTCCTTAATTATAGGCCCAACTGCTGGGAGGTCTTTAACTTGTGGATAATGCTTGAGAATGGTTGCACCCTCAGCTGCAATTTTCCCCAAGAAGGATGAGAGGCCCTGGAACATTTTTTTATTCCTCATGAACCTGACACCCCAACTGACAATAAGGGGAAGGGAACTAATAACTCTATCTGTTCATTCTTGAAGCTAAATTTGCCGAGAATCTACAAAATTAGGCCTATCCCATCTGCATTGTAAACCTAGACTCATGTCGTAATCATTCCACACCTATTATGTGAAGGAACATGACATGAAGAGATGATCATTTTTTTCATTAAACCCTTTGCACAAAGAACACCACCTGAGACTGATAACAAAATTGTGTTGCATCACCTCCCAAGTAGGAACCTTATTTTCCATTATGCACCATCCCAAAATCTTAGCCTTTGGAGGACATTTAGCCTTTCATGTGGCATGTCACCACCACTTTATTTCAGTAATTTCAACCAAAACATTTAGAAAAATATAGCCCAATTTTGGCATATAGATGTCATGTGGGGAAGAAGACCAAACGAGCTTGTATTTGTGATCATTTAATATGATATGAACCCTAGATGGAGCATCAACATGATTACCTCCATCATTTCTTAATTCTTTGAGGTAAGTTCAAGTCAACTGATAAAAGCCATCTCTGAATCCACAAATTAGTTATTGTGTTGGCATTATTACTAATGTGTTTTCCTTGATGGCAACCTACTTGATAAGGATGTCAACATGATGGTAGCAGGATGAGTATTGACAGAAAGATTGGACAAAGTAATATCAGTTCAGACAGTGGAATGATAAATATGAAGTTTGAGGAAGTATATGCGGGTTCTGTGAAGAAAGATGCGTACATACACAGATATGGTGACGAAAATTTGCGTACATTTTCCACACCATGGTATTTTAAATGCCACAGGTCTTTACCATGGTATTGGCCCATAGTAATGAGTGTGACAATAGACATTTGATCATATCAAAGAATACCATCGAAATAACTATGCAATTTTCCTAAGGTATTGGCTAAGGTCTAAGATATATAAGGAGATGGAGATCAAAGTGCTAAGTGGGTATGATATGGGTTATTGATGAATTGTTTTATCTGAAATAAGTGTGCACTTGGGAGTGTGATGATGACTACACATTGAATAATATGCTTATTGGTTGAAATATATGCGATTATGATGTTATGATGTGTGTCTTTTACAGTGTATGTAGATATTTGGTTTTCATTGATGTTATGTTGTGCAACGAAGGTATGATTTAGTACTTACAGATATGTATGCAAGCTTTCTTCAGAAACATCGTGTACGTACATGGATCGAATTTTAGGTATTCACGTGTTGATTTTGCAATATAAACAGATTAATACATGGGTATAATTCTTGAAAGGTGCGTACATATGTGGAATTATATTATAAGGGTCACGTACATCTGCTAGGTTTTTGCAGTATGAGTTGATGATTATGACTGATTTGTTTTCTTATGTTTATTGTTGTCTTTCAATGATGTCTATTTCATGATAATCTATGTGTGACAGTTTTGGTTGAGTTGAGTGGTTTATGGAATGATATGTTGACTAAATATGATGTTTCTTTGTACGTAATTCATAAATTTGTGATGAGTTCAGTATGTGTTTCAGTGATTGTTCTAGTAATGAAGTGATTTAGATTCAAGGTTAATTCTTTTGAGATCTATATGAAGGATTTCTTAAGGGAAAGCACATATATATGCGAATATTCTTCATAATAGTAGTGTATATATCCTAACATGTTGTTGATCATAGCTTGCAATGGAAACAATTAGTTTCAGTGATGGGTAACATTGTATGGCTTGGTTTACTGATAAGTGGTCATGTAACAACCCTGGTGAAAATTCCATGTAATAAAAGTTAAAAATAATAACCACAGTTGATGGGACACTTATTTCAAACTAAATGTTGAGCAATATATCATATGGGGTGTTCATTTGGTTGTTTATGGCTAAGGAAATTGGAAAAGGAAATGGCTAAGGCTTTGGAAAGGAAAAATGGAATTTTTGGCACATTTATTTACGAAAATAATGGAAATTAGGGGAAAAGGGAGGTGAAAGATCACAGGTTACATGTGAGGAGGAAATTGAAGGAAAATAGTGGAAAATGAAGAAAATAGAGGCCTCATTAATAAAAAGGCTTTTGAGGATTAGTTAGGAACCTTTTTTTTCAGTTCATTTTTGGATCTCTCGCGTTATTCTCTCTCTCTCACTCTTGCACACACAGATTTTTCTTGGAGCACTTTGGTATTGGAGCAAGAAAGGCAAAGAAGGCAAGAGGAAGTAAAGATCAAACAAGGAAAGGCAGGATCAAGCAATTACAACAGGGTTCATTGCTAGTATCAATTTGCATGTGTATTTCCTTGCTATATTTGGCATGCATAGTGTTTCATGTGGTTTTTTTCTGTCATGGCATGGATTTTACCATGTGTGACAATGTTCTTTAGCCTAGCCTTGTCATTTCTTGATAACCTTGATGATATGGGTTCTCATACTTTGGTTGAGTTGGATTGCTAGATGGATTTGAAGCTGAGTGGGGTGGATATATGAAATGACAAACCTATGGCCTAGTGGTCCTGGACTAGATTGTGGATTGCGGTAAATCCACTGGCCTAGTAACCCCT
Source organism: Pinus taeda (assembly GCA_000404065.3). Classification (NCBI taxonomy): domain Eukaryota; kingdom Viridiplantae; phylum Streptophyta; class Pinopsida; order Pinales; family Pinaceae; genus Pinus; species Pinus taeda. The sequence continues at coordinate 28,535 of APFE030442379.1, read as the reverse complement.
AAGCCAGGCTATGGGTTGCAGTAAAGTCATGATTGTGTGCCTCAGTGGGCCTAGGAATCCTTACCAGTGAATAGCAAGATATACGGTAAATCCAAGAGGTGGATTTCTCTCTAGTGGGCCTAGTAGTGCTGCGACGAGATGTATAGTAAATCCTGGAGAGGGGGTCTCATTGTAGGGCGTAGTGATCCCTAGATCAAATTGTGGATTACGATAAAGCCTGAGAGACTAGGAGGCACTCAAATTCCTCATGGTGTAGGTGGAGAACTCTGGTGGCATCCATGCTTGTTTTTTTCGGTTGGTCATGAGTCCCACATTCATGCTTGGAATATTGCACGGGGTGATTGGATGAAGAGAGACTTGGCTTAGTGAATATATGGTCAGATCGAACGTGGTAGTCCCATCTCTAGTTGGTTTTTGCATTCATTAATGAGAAATTAATTCCCTTGGTTTTCATGTGTAAATGTATTGGTTTATATGTGGATTTTATGGCTAATATATTTATGGTATTTCTATTGTTACTATGTTGGTTATATGTATGTTTTATGATAGCATCCATGTATGGCTTTCTGTATGTTTTTACTTGTAAATGAATGGACAATTTATCTATGACCTAATAGATGATAATGCAACAAAATACATGAGGGGACAATGGTTCTTATCGATTCTTAGATAAGTATGATATCCCTATGTTTAATTCTGTTGTTTACACCTGTAGACTACATGTTTGTGATACATTTGACGAAATTCCTGTCATGCGTATTAGGGGTCTGGTTAAGGGATTGTTTAAATAATTTATTATACTTCATTGTTTCCCTATTATTTTACTGCTCTTAAGATATCTTTCCATTCTAGGCAGTGACCTAGGCTCTGGGCTAAAAAAAGTGGCTCAAATATTAGGGACGCTAGCATAGAACTTGAAAAATTGGTCCTTGGAAATGGGCATGTAGGCCTGTGAGAGTGTCTAGAGGTCCCTAGACAATGGCATGCCAATAGCATGAGAGCGTCTAGAGGTAAAGTGATCAGAAGTTTTAGTGGGACCCAAGGGCAAGCTACCTGAAGTGTTGGCATGGTTCTCAGGGGTCCTGTAGTTGATGTGGAAGGTTTGTTTGCTGTTTTCCCATCGATTCCATTTCATTAAGGTCACACGGGAGGTCAAATTAAACCATAGTAGCCTCTCATCACATGTTTACCCCGGTTGGTTGGTTACTTAGGTAGATGTGGGAATAGGGTGTTACAGAGTGGTATCAGAGCATGGTTCATCCCTTGGACTGGATGATTTGTGTGTTGGTCATGCATGCATGTTAGTTGCATGTGTGTCTCTTACACTTGCATTCCATTTGATTGTTGCATTGCATATTTTTAATCATGGCTGTAGTAATGTTGTCATGAGGAACTTGATTTTGTTAGTGTGGAGTGCATCATCATGAGTGTATGACTGGTTACATGTTGTTATATGTCACTTACATGTTGTTATATGTCGCTTGGTTACATCCTTGTGTGTTAGGTTGCATTCTTGTATGTTTGGTTACATGTATCATTTGTGTAAGTTTGGTTACAAGTATTGATTGCTTATGCTTGATTACATGCATTCATGCATATGTGTGGTTGATTATGCATTGCTTATGCATGTTGATGGTTGCATGTGGAAATGTGTATAGTGGAGTAATTGTTGTTGACATGCATGAGGTCATAGCATGCACTATTGATATGTTCATGCATTGATGACTGGACTCTAACTAGAATGATGTTTATGTGTTGATGCATTTATTTGTATACGTTTATATGTTGTTATGATTATGTTATACATGTATCACGTTGATTTGGATTATCTTGTAGATGAGGTAAGCTCCCAAAATTATACTAAGGTACATTTGTTTGTTATGATTTGGTTTATCTGACATATTATGCCTTATAGGAAAGAAGGTCAAAATGAATAGCAAGATGGTAGATTACAAGTACTTTCCCTATGAATCAGATGAGAAGTGTGGTGGGCACTTTTTTGATTTGGTACATAGTTGAGAATCTTGAAGGAATAAATAAGGAGTTGTAAGGCAAATAATAACAAGATCATACAGGCACAAGAGAAAAAAGTAGATGTTAATGCAATACTTCTTCAGAGTTTGTCAGAATTGTAGTGACAAGGGCCACTTTGAATCAGCCATGAACAAGAGGATAGAACTAATGGGGCATATGGAAGTAGGTCTCCTGGTAGACATAGGTAGGATATAGCTGACATGGTGAGATATGGCAGGTTTTTGAACACTCTGGGTAGGAGGGGTGATGAGTACAGGTACTTTTCTGGTTTTGGTTCTGACAAACATCGTGATCGTGATCGTTATCATCCTTATAGGAGGAGTGATAGGAGATACTTGCTAAATGAATTTAATAAAGAAAAGCCACCTACTTTTGATGGATATGTCAAGAAGCAAAAAGATTTAGAGGCTTGTATACTTTAGATGAACAAATTATTTGACTTGCATGAGCACACAGATAACATGAAGGCCATAATAGCTATCTTTAGCTTGAGAGGTAAAACTGATATTTGGTGGGAAGATGTGAATTGGCTCAAAGACATCAAGACGAATGACTTGAGCTGCAGGAGTTCAAGAGCCTTTTTGGGAAGAAATACTTGTGAGAAAGGTACTACAACAACAAGGCCAAATAATTCTATGAGCTAAAGATGGGGTCAATGACAGATGAAGAGTACATGACCAAGTTTCTGGAGCTATTGAGGTATGTACCATATGTTACATATGACAAGGCTAAATTTCAACAATTTTTCAGTGATTTCCCATTAGCATTAAGAGATCAGATTGAGTATGATGAACCTCGGTCACTTGAGGAAGTCATTGGAAATTTAAGCATTGTTATGAACAGTCAAAACGTAAGAACGAGTCTCAGCAATGATGGAAAGAGAAAGACAAAGGTAAAGGTAAATGGAAGCCTAAGAGAGCAAGGCCTCAAAATGCAAATGGGAAAGAAAATATGGCATCGTAAAAGAAGTTTAATGCATCTAAACAAGGACATGGGTCACAGAAGTAGCATATAGGTAAGGGCACTAGTCGGTTGGAGTGTTGGAAATGTGGTGAGGAACACCTTAGGAGAGATTGTCCACAGAATCAGGGTGGTAGGATGTTAGGAAACCAACTCACAAAAAGATAGAAAAGATAGATCAACGCCTTAGAATTCAGCCTCTTCGACGGGGAAACCTCCTTTACATTACACAAATGAAAAATTCTTGGATGATACAAATGACTAAACCTCCCTTCTATATATAGAAGTCTAAGGGGTCACGGTATAATCAATCCAACATAACAGTAATAACATAAGGGCACAATAATAATAATAGTGTATTTCTATGGGGCACACTAATAACAATATGGGGACAATAGGGGCGCACTAATAACAATAAGGGGTACAATGACAATAGTAATGGGGGAATCACTAGTAGTATAGGGACCTAACATGCCCCTCTCCTTCTAAAAAATGTTGTCCTCAATGCTTGATTAGTTCTAGATTCTTCTGTATAAAATTCTTATCTTCCCATGTGGAATCTTCAGTGGATAAGTTCTTCCACTTGATGAGATACTCCAAAGTTGATTGATTTCGTAGCTGTCAAGTTCTTGTTTCTGTGACTGCTTCCAGTTCCAATATGATTTTTCCTTCCTCGTGAAGTTCTGGCAATATTGTTTGAACTGGGAGCTTGTCACCTATAACCTTATTTAAACATGAAACATGGAAAACTAGGTGCACTCGGGAAGATACAGGAAGCTCCAATTTGTATGCCATAGTACCAATCTTTTGCAACACCTTGTATGGACCATAATACTTTGGTGATAATTTATTATCCTTCTTAGCTTGCTTAAGGGACA
>APFE030442379.1:2398-24653 GCA_000404065.3 Pinus taeda | reverse complement strand
TACTTTGGTGATAATTTATTATCCTTCTTAGCTTGCTTAAGGGACATTTGTTTATATGGTTGTAGCCATAGGAATACCAGTCACCTATATTAAAACATATTTCACTGCGATGTTGATTTGCATGTTGTTTCATTATATTCTACGCCAACGTGAGGTTATCCTTTAAGAGTTTGAGAACTTGTTATTGATGCTCGATGTGATGTTACACTGCTTGAATCTTAGAATTTTCTCTTAAATATGATGTGATGGATGGTGGATGATATTTGTAGAGTGCCGTAAATGGGGTCATTTTTGCTACAGTATGGAAGGAAGTGTTATACCACCATTTAGCCAGAGGCAACCATTTGACCCATTGTGTTTGTTTATCAAATACAAAGAAATGAAGGTATCCTTCCAAACATTTATTTACTATCTCAATTTTCCCATTAGATTGAGGATGATAAGATGAGCTATGAGCTAACTAAGTACGAGACAAGAAAATAATTCTGTCCAAAAATTTCCAGTTAAAATGGGATCTCTATCACTTACAATAATATTTGGGTTTCCATGTAGCTTTTGAATTTTTTCCATAAATTTAGTAGAAATTGTACTAGCTTTAAATGGATGCAAGAATGCACAAAAGTGTGCATACTTGGTAAGTTAGTCAACTACCACCATGATGACACTCTTTCCTTCGGACTTGGCTAAACCTCCGATAAAATCAATTGAAACCTCCTCCCAACGCTAGCTTGGAATGGATAAAGGTTGTAATAGACCTGGGGTCTTAATTATTTCAACTTTATTTTGTTGGCAAACAAAACATTCCACCACAAAATTTTGAATATCTTATTTAAGGCCATCCCAAGAAAATTCCTTCTTAACCCTGTGGTAAATTTTAAAAAATCCTAAGTGCCGTCCTAAGGGAGAAGTGTGCAATTCCATAAGAATATTTTGTTTGAGTTGGGAACTCTTACATAGGTATAAGTGGTCTTTGTACCATAATGAATCATTTTTCCAACTAAATTTATTAGATGTACTGGGATTTTGTTGTAACTTTTGAATGAGTGCCCACACTTCTTCATCATTCTTCCATTCATCCCTTGCTTCTTTTATCCAATCTGGTTGGATAATAGAAGTGGTACACAACAATGCTTCCACATCCTCATCCTTTCTTGAGAGTGCATCTGCCACAACATTTTTCTTCCCTTTTTTTGTATATGATTTCAAAGTCATAACCCAACATCTTTGTGACCCATTTTTGCTGCTCTTCAGAGGATAATCTTTGTTTTAAAAATTATTAAGCTTATCATAATCCATTTTTACCTTGAAGTGTCTTCCCATTAGGTAGGGTCATCATTTCTTAAGTGCATTAGTATTGCCAATATTTCCTTCTCATAAATAGCTTTGTGTAAATAATTTCCTTTGATTGGATGACTTTCGAAAGCAATGAGTATTTCATCTTGCATTAAAACAACACCAATTCCATTTCCTAAAGCATCAAATTCCATAATAAAGGTTTTTGTGAAGTTCAACATAGCTAAGACCGGTGCTTGGCACATTGCCTCTTTAAGATGTTCGAAGGCCTTTGTTGCTTCTGGAGTCCATGAAAATGCATCCTTCTTCAATAATGTTGTTAGAGGTGCTGCTATTCACCCATTATTATTAACAAAGTTGGGATAATACCCTATCAACTCGAGAAATCCTTGCAGATGCTTTATGGATGCGGGGATTTTCCATTCCTTAATGGCTTTAATTTTTCTTGGGTCTACCTTAACACCTTCATGAGATACAATATGACCTAGATATTCCACCTCTTGTACTCCAAAGAAACATTTGGAGCTTTTTGCATATAATTGTTTCTCCTCCAATAGTTTGAGGACCATGTCAACATGTTCAACATGATGCTTCCAAGACTTTCGAAAGATAGTATATCATCAAAAAATACTAACACAAATTTTCTAAGGGTTTGCAAATGGAATTCATCAAACCTTGAAATGTAGAAGGTGCATTGATAAGGCCAAAAGGCATGACCAAAAGTTCATAATGACCCTCATGAGTTCTAAATGTTGTTTTCAAAATTTCTTCATTCTTCATTTTGATTCGATGATATCCTGAATGAAGATCCAACTTGGTGAAGTAAATTGATCCATGCAATTCATCCAGTAATTCATCAATGACAGGAATGGGAAACTTATCTTTAATAGTGAGCTTGTTGAGCTCCCTATAATCTGGACACATGCACCATGATCCATCCTTCTTGTGCACCAATACTACTGGAGCAGAGAAAGAACTTTGAATTGGTTGAATTATACCAGCCTCTAGCATTTCTGCAACCATACGTTCAATTTCACTCTTTTGGGCATAGGGATATCTGTACGGCCTGATGTTTGGAGGAACACTTCCTGGAATCAGATGAATAGCATATCATGATCACGCATAGGTGGGAGACCTTTGGGAGTCTGAAATACCTTGGAATGATTGTCCAAGACTTTTTGGAGATTTGGAGGAATAGATGATTCTGATGTGGAAACATTTAGCGAACATAATTGTGCAATTACACCTCCTTATTCCTTTTTTAGAAGCTTTGTCATACCATTAGAGCTGATTATCTTTCCTAGTTTCCCTGCAATACCCCTTAATTCAACTTCCTTTCCTTCCACACAAAATTTCATGAAGAGTTCATGAAAATTAAAAGCTATTGTACCCAAGGATTGTAGCCATTGGACTCCTAGTATAACATCAGTACCACCCATTGGAATGGAAAGAATTGGGCTATTCAATACATATTGTCCCATGGATAGCTTGATATTGTGGCACTTTCTAGAGAAATTTATGGTTCCTCCACTTGCAACCATCACTTGACACTCTGTTGCTGGATATAGGAAGAAATTCAATTCCTTGGCTATCTTACAATGAATAAAATTATGGGTACTTCCTGAATCAATCAACACTATACCTTTTTCTTCTTGATTTGTCCTTCTATCTTAATAGTTTGCGGAGTGGTAATTCCAGCCAATGTATTACAAGATATGGTTAGATTCATTTCTTCTTTATCTAGGTTTTGTTCCTTGAGTATATCCTCTTCTTTTGACATTTCCTATTCCTTTTCTTCCTCCTCTTCACAATATATGTAGAATAATTTCTTCTCAGCACACTTATGACCTTTAGTGTATTTTCTATCATAACTGTAACAAAGCCCCTTTTGCTCTTTTTCTTTCCAATTGTTTGTGGTGTCAAACCTTATAGGTTGTGGAAGACTAGGGGCAACAACACTTCCGTCTTTATAGTTGTGAGTTGTATGCTTCTTGGTTGCCATAATTTTGCTTTCCATTTTTCTTGCTAAGCTGAATGCCTTCTCTAATGAATCAGGTTCCCAAAGGCGAACATCATTTTGGATATTATCCTTTAAAGACCCTATGAACACATCAATCCTATGCTCCTCTGGAATATCTTTTACCCTTATGTTCAATTTTTGGAACTCCTCAATGTGCTCCATTATTGAACCCCTTTTGTTTGAGACTTATCAATTGACTAAAAAAGGTGTTGCTTTTTGTATCCTCATAATGTGCTATCATTTCTTCTGTAAAAATTGCCCAAGTGACAATTTGTTTACAAGAGCAAAGCCATCAATACCATAAAAAGTAATTTGGTTCCAAATATAAAGTTGTAATATGTACCTTTTGTGTGTTTTTCACATTATGGGGATCAAAAAATTGCTCCATCTGTAGTATCCATGTTCCGGGATCCTTGCCATCAAACTTCCTCATATCGATTTTTGGAACATGGTGGGTCTTAAATCCAACATTAGAGTCTACGAAATCATGATTAACATTTCTTTTATTCTGACTTAGTTACCGTAGAATCCACAGTAAGAACCATTTTTTGCTAACGTTTCAAATCCCAACCGGGATCCATCATTAGGACCAAATGAATGCTTGATAGAAGAAGAGCTAGTTATGAGAGATAAATAGTAAAGAGGAGGAAAATTAAGAAGAAGGTCGGCTGTCATATTTTCTATGAGAGGTCAGCCAATTTTCTTTTATTTATTTTAATTAATAAATTTTTATCATAAATTAAAATTATTATTATTATTATTAATATTAATAAGGGGGGGGGGAGGGGAGAGGAGGGGGGGAAGGGGGGGGGGAGGGGGGGGAAATAATTTTTTTTAATTTTTATTATAATAGTTAATACTAATAATTATATCCTTAATATTAATATTCCATAATAAATTTGTTATAGATATATGGTTAACTATTATAATCATTAATATTAATTATATTATTAATAGTTTTGTTATTATAATATAATGATTTAATACTAATAATTTAGTATTAAAATAATATTAAATTGTTAATATAAATTGTTTAGATGTTATTAAATTAAAATATATTATAAACATTATTTATTAATCTGATTTCCCCTGATAGATGAACATATTAATAATAATAATTATTTATTAATTATAATATTATAATTTTAATAATAATTAGTATTAATATATTATAATATAAGAATAATTACTTTTTTTAAATATTTTAATAAATACTAATTAATAAGTATAATAATATTAAATTATTAATTATAAACTATTATAGATTGTTCTAAACCTATTTATTAATATGATTCCTTTCATATAATAAATTTTATTCAATTATTTTATTGTAAATATTTAATAATTAATAATAATAATTATTGCTAATAATAATTAGTATTTAATATTATTTAATCTTAGTATATTGTATTAATATCTAATATTTATTATTTAATTTAATATTTCCTACCTTTTTACCATTAGTAGTCATTTCTTATAGTGATTTATTTAAATTTATCTTCAATTCTTCCATCTTAGCATCCATGCCATTGATTTTGGCGTCCATGTCATTCATCTTAGCTTCCATGCCATCCATCTTAACTTGCATGCCATTCATATTAGCTTCCATGCCATTCATCTTAGCTTCCACGCCATCCATATTAACTTGCATTTCATTCATATTAGCTTCCATGCCATTCATCTTGGCTTCAGTTACCTTTTGTGAGAGTGAAATTTGTTGTACTTAGTCTTGTAATTTTGATATATCATGTTTCATTTTTTCCTCTTCTTCACAAATCATGCTAGAGATTTCAGGTTGCTTACTAGGTCTTTCCATTTTCTTTCTTAGTGGCATCAATTAATGCTAATAATTCTTCACTATTCCCTTTTAATTCCTTCAAACTAATTTTTCAAACCAATCTTATCCAAAATTTAAAAAAAACTACACACCTTTTTTTCACTTTGTAAGAGCTCGATATTGGATCTATTGTGTCTCTATAACTATGGATCTCATATATCGAAAATCATGTCCTAGTAGCCCTTTGAGTCCTCTTTTCAACCTTGCAATTCTGATCAAGATTGGACTCTCCAAGGAAGAGTTGTGCCAAATCTCCCATGGTGACCTGAGTATAGACTAGTTCAGTAGAGAAAACTTGTATGAAGTGCCACGTGTCACTGTTTCAACCTTAGTATCTGAAACTGATATAAAGAAAACTACAAGTCGTCCTCTTTATGAACTTCTTATGGAATTTTAATCTAATGCTCAGAACAAAAGTTATGATGATTTTCCCCAGGTCACCTGTTTGGAATGTAATTCAAGAGTCTGCAAAAACCCTAACTTCCGCAAATAATATCTCTAAAAATATAGTGAGACAAGCTCTGAAATTCGAACCCAAATTTCAGAATGATTTCAGCCCAAATGGGTTCTTTTTTAGCTTCTGAAACATCGCAGAAAAAAGTTATAGAAAAAATTCCACGATGACCTACTTCGAGTAGCGAAACCCTAGAATCTAAAGCTCTGATAGGAAATGTTAGGAAACTAGCTCACAGAAAGATAGAAAATATAGATCAACACCTTAGAATTCAGTCTCTTCGAGGGGGCAACCTCCTTTACATTACACAAATGAACAATTCTTGGATGATACAAATGACTAAACCTCCCTTCTATATATAGGAGTCTAAGGGGTCACAATATAATCAAGCCAACCTAACAGTAATAACATAAGGGCACAACAATAACAATAGTGGATTTCTATGGGGCACACTAATAACAATATGGGGACAATAGGGGCACAATAATAACAATAAGAGATACAATGACAATAGTAATGGGGGAATCACTAGTATTATAGGGACCTAACATAGGCCGAAGATATATAGTTCATAGGAGGTGCATACTGTTGGAGATGGGGGGCAGAGTATTCCTCATATTTATGCAACCGTGGACAACAAATAGTCAGAGCACCAGGCATCTATCTTTGAGATGGACAGTAAGCTTTGTGATCAAGTTATTTCTATTTTGATTGACCTTGGATCTAATTATAGCTATGTTAGTCCTGACTTGGTGGATAAGTGTGCTTTGAGTAAGGAATTGCATGCAGAATCCTAGTTAGTGCAGTTGGCTATAGATACGAATAAGCGAGTTCATCACCAGGTAAGAGCTTGTGCATTCTATTTGAATGGTATGCCTACAATAGAAAATTTGAATTTATTACTTTGGGATCATACAATATGTTTTTGGGCATGGATTGGTTGTATCTTCATAGAACCAAGGTAGATTGTTATGACAAAACCATTGAGTGTGTTGATTACAATGGGGAACCAAGAGTCTTACAAGGTAAGAAGAAAGCCACATTGGTTAGGATGGTGACATTTGTGCAGCAAAAGCATAGCCACAGGAAAGGGTGTATGTTATTTGAAATGCACATTTCTAGTGATAAGGGTAAGGAAGTTGAGGATGAAGATGTGTTGAGAAAGTACCCAGTTCTGCAACAGTTTTAGGATGTATTTTATGAGGAAATTATAGAGTTTCCACCTCATAAGGAGACAAAATTTTCTATTGAGTTAGTGTCAGGGGCAACTTCAGCATCAAAAGCACCTTACAGGATGAGTACAGCTGAGTTGGTAGGTTTAAAGTTGTAGTTGAAGGAAATGTTGGACAAGGGATACATTAGGCCAAGTGTATCACCTTGGAGTGCACCAGTATTGTTTGTGAAGAAATATGGAACTCTCAAATTATGCATTGACTACAGGAAGTTGAACAAAGTGACCATTAAGAACAAGTACCCTTTACTCAAGATTGATGACTTGTTCGATTAGCTGAAGGGAGCAACAGTTTTCTCGAAGATTGATCTGAGATCTAGATACCATCAGGTATGCATCAAAGAGGAGGACATTTACAAGACAAATTTCAGGACCAGGTATGGGCATTATGATTTTGTTGTAGTTCCATTTGTCCTAACTAATAATCTAGCTACATTTATGTGCTTAATGAATAGTGTGTTGTGTCCGTATTTGGATAAGTTTGTTATTGTGTTCATTGATGATATATTGGTAAATTCTAAAATTGAGGAAGAGTATGCTGAGCATTTAGCCGCAGTGTTGAGGTTGTTGAGGGAGCACCAGTTGTATGCTAAGCTTGGCAAGTGTAGTTTCTTTCAGACTAAGGTACACTACTTGGGACATGTTGTATCCAAGGAGGGAATTACAGTAGATCTAGAGAAGATAAGGGCCATCATGGAGTGGGTAGCTCCTAAGAGTGTGGATGAGGTGAGATCTTTCATGGGGCTAGCGGGCTATTATAGGAGGTTCATCAGGAAATTCTCACAGATTTCTTATCCTATCACATCATTGCAAAGGAAAGGTAAGAAGTTCGAATGGACAAATGTGTGTGAGGCTAGTTTTAATCATATTAAAAAATTTTGACACATGCACCAGTACTACATATTGCAAATTTGAACAAAGAGTTTGTAGTATGCATAGATTCTTGCAAGAGAGGACTTGGTGAAGTCCTTATGCAGGATGGATAGGTAGTATGCTATGAGTCAAGGAAAATAAACGAGCATGATCAGAACTACCCGAAACATGATCTTGAGTTACCAACGATCATACATGCATTGAATATGTGGAGGCGCTATCTTCTTGGCGAGAGGTTTGTACTAATGAGTGGTCATATTGGGTCGAGGTATTTTTTTAACTAGTCGAATTTGAATGCCTGTTAGGTTAGATGGTTGGCCACTATTAATGAGTTTGATTTCGAGATGAGGTACATCAAAGGTCAAGAGAATAGGGTGGCATATGCTCTTAGTAGGGAGATATAAGTAAATCACTTAGCAGTTATAAGCTACTATGGGACAAACTTATAGGATAGGATGTTACAGGCAAGTCAGTAGGATGGAAGGTATATGGATATTATGCACAGGCTACAACAGAGTACTGTTATAGCTACAAGTGGTAGTGCATATATAGGTACATGTGATAGTACATGTGTAGGTATAGGTGGTAGTACAGGTGCAGGTGCACGAGATCTAAATTATTGCCTTATAGTAAATGGATTGGTTAAATTCAGAGACATGATATATGTATCGGATAGCAGTGAGCTCAAGAAGGTGATCTTGAGAGAGTTCATGTGAAACCTTGTTCAGGCCACCCGGGTTATCATAAGACATTGACTGCAGTAAAGAAATTCTATTATTGGCCAAATCTGAAGAGGGATGTAGTAGAGTTTGTAGCTAGGTGGATTGATTATCAGCAAGTAAAGGTAGAGTGTAAACATATAGGCGAGCTGCTACAACTGATCATGATTCCAAAGTAGAAATGGGAGGTCATTTCCATGGACTTCATCATAGAGTTTCCAAAGACAACGAGAAAACATAATTCCATCATGGTTGTTGTGACAGCTTGAAAAATACTGCACACTTCATTCCAGTGAAGTCTACATTCTCAGTTAGTGATGTAGCCCAGGTATTCATTAGAGATGTGGTTAGGTTGCATGGTGTTCCAAAGAATATTGTGTTAGATAGGGATGCAAATTTCACTTCCAATTTTTGGATGGAGTTGTTTGGAGGTTTGGGCACAGAGTTGTTGTTCAGTACAACTTATCATTCGTAAACATATGGACAAATAGAGAGGTTCAACAGGATATTGGAGGACATGTTGAGGATGTATGTGATGCATCAGCAATGGAAGTGTGAGGAGTATCTTCCCTTTGTTAAGTTCACACAAAACAATGGTTATCATGATTCATTGAGGATGAGTCCTTTTGAGGCATTGTATGGGCAAAGTTCCAATACTCCTATCAATTGGAGTGATCTGGTTAACAGGGTGTTGACTAGACCAGACATGTTGGCAGACATGGAACATGAAATGCAGGTGACCAAGAAGAATCTAAAGGCAACATAGGATAGGCAAAAGAGTTATGCAGATCGGAACAAGTTGTTCAAGGAGTTCCAGGATGTGGAACAGGTGTAGTTACCCATCAAACCAAAGAAGAGATCCTTATAGGTTGGATCATGTGCTAAGATGGCACCACGATTTTGTGGACCCTTCAATATTATTGAGAGGAATGGGCTAGTAGCCTATCGACTTGCACTGCCTCTGACAGTGAAATTCCATGATGTTTTCCATGTATCATTACTTAAGAAGTATGTTAAGGATTTTGATCATGTGATTGACTAGTCTGTATTGTAGGTGGAACCAGATGGAGAATTCCAGTCGAAGCCTCAGTGTCTATTGCAGAAAAGGTTCTCATGCTCTACAACCAAGTAATAAAGAAAGTTAAGGTGTAGTGGAAGCACTTTGATCCCAATGAAGCTACATGGGAGATGGTACACCATATGCGGGCCATGTATCCTTCCTTGTTTTCTAGTTGAGGCAAAGAAGTTTTGATATGATGTTTTGATATATGTTTTGATATCGTGTTTTGGTATATGATTTGATATGGTGTCTTGGTATATGTTTTAGTGTATGTTTTGGTGATATTCCTATATGTACATATGTATATGGATTCAAATATGGCCATGAGTTATGTTAGAAATCTCCAATAAGAAGTATGGGTGTCATGTCATTATGATTGTCACGTTGTTATATTTTCATGTTATTATGCTATCATGTTGTTATGTTATCATATTGTTATGTTTCCATGTGGGTTGGCACTCAGCAGGGTGATCAATTTAAATACTGCATCGAGCTATGGTATAAAGCTCCATGAGCAGTATGTTTTATTTCCAGCATTTTGTGGAGGTATATGTGTGATTGAACACTGAGGACATTGTCCCCCAAGGGAGAGGGTTTTGTTACAGCCCTGGTGAAAATTCAAGGTTATAAAAGTTAAAAAATAATAACCACGGTTGATGGGATACTTATTCCAAGCTGAATGTAGGGCAAGACATCCTAGGGGGTGTTTACTTGGTTGTTTATGGCTAAGGAAATTGGAAAAGGTTGTGGCTAAGGCTTTGGAAAGGAAAAATGGAATTTTTGGCAGATTTATTTATGAAAATAATGGAAATTAGGAGGAAAAGGAGGCAAAAGGTCACAGGTTGCATGTGAGGAAGAAATTCAAGGAAAATAATAGAAAATGATGAAAATAGAGGCTTCATTAAAAAAAATGATTATGAGGATCAGTCAGGAACCTTTTGTCACTTCAGTTTTGGAGCTCTCTCATTATTCTCTCTCTCTCTCGCTCTTGGACACTTAGAGTTTTATAGGAGAACTTTGGAATTGGAGCAAGAAAGGAAAAGAAGGCAAGATGAAGCAAAGATCAGGTAGGGAAAGGAAGGATCAAGCACCTACAACAAGATTCAATGCAAGTATTGATTTGCATTTGTATTTCCTTACTAAATTTGGCATGCATGGTGTTGCATGTGATTGTTTTCTTTCATGGCATGGGTTTTTCCAGGTGTCACAGTGTTCTTTAGCCTAGCCTTGCCATTTATTGATAGCCTTGATGAGATGGGTTCTCATACCTAGGTTGAGTTGGATTGTCAGATGGATTCGAAGTTGAGTGGTGTGGATCTCCAAAATGACAAACACATGGCCTAATGGTCCCTGAACTGGACTGTTGATCCCGGTAAATCCGTTGTCCTAGTAACCCCTAATCCATATTGTGGGTTGCGGTAAAGCCAAGATTGTGTGCCTCAGTGGGCCTAGGAGTCCTTGCTGGTGAATGGCGGGATACATGGTAAAGCCAAGAGGTGGATTTCTCTTCATTGGGCCTAGTAGTCCTGGGACAGGATGTATAATAAAGCCTAGAGAGCTGGTATCCATGTAGGGCCTAGTGATGCCTATATCATAATATGGATTATGGTAAATCTTGAGAGACTAGGAGGCATTCAAATTCCTCATGGTGTAGGTGGAAAACTCTGGTAGCATCCATTCTTGTTTGGTTCTTTTTGGTTGGTTATGAGTCCCACATTCATACTTGGAATATGGCATACGGGTGATTGGATGAAGAGAAACTTAGCTCAGCTAATCTATGGTTGGGTGGAACATGGTAGTCCAATATTCGGTTGTTTTTTGCATTCATTAATGATAAATTCATTCCCTTGGTTTTCATATGTAAATGTACTAGTTTATATCTGGGTTTTATGGCTGATATATTCATGGTATTTTTATTGTTACTATGTTGGTTATATGTATGTTTTATGCAGGCAACTATGTATGGCTCTCAGTATGTTTTTACTTGTAAATGAATGGAAAATGTATCCATGACCTAATAGATGATAATGCAGAAAAATACATGAGGGAACAATGGTTCTTAGCGATTCTCAGATGAGTATGAGATCCCTATGTTTAATTTTTTTGTTTAAACCTGTAGACTATATGTTTGTGATATGTTTGACGAAATGATTTTCATGGCTAGTAGGGGTTTGGTTAAGGGATTGTTTAACTAATTGCTTCTACTTCATTGTTTCCCTATTATTTTACTACTCTTAAAATATCATTCCAATATGGGCAGTGACCTGGGCTCTTGGCCAGAAAAAGTGGCTCAAATCTCGAGGATGCTGGCACATAATTGGACAAATTGGTCCTTGGACATTGGCATGTCAATAACATGAGAGCATCAAGAGGAAAACTAATCATAAGTTTCAATGGAACCCAGGGACATGTTGCCTGAAGTGTTAGCATGGTTCTCAGGGGTCCTATAGCTGATGTGGAAGGTATGTTTGTTGTGTTTCCGTCAATTCAATTTCCTTAAGGTCAAACAGGGGGTGGAATCCAACCATAGTAGCCTCTTGTCACATGTTTACCTGGGTTGGTTGGTTACTTTGGTAGATGTGGGAGGAGGGTGTTATATGTTATGCATTGAAGTTTCTCATTTGTTCTGGTTTAGTTTAATCTAGTTGTACTGGTTACATTGGTTGATTGAAATTTAGTGACTAATTAAGTTAATTCAATAATTAAGTGAATTTATTCAACATCTGGTTATGTATTTGGCTTAATAATATGTGATGGTTTCATATTGTGATTTAGTGATGTAGATTCAATTTTCACTGTATTGAGATATATGTGCAGGTATTCATTAGGGGATGCATGTACATACGCGGGTATGACTCACAACAATAGCGTATAAATTCTGACATATGATTGATCATTGTTTGCAATGACAGGATTTGGTTTCAGTAATGAACAATATGTGGTATGGTATTCTGATGAATGGGTATACAGTGATATAAGTTGGTTTGGTTGTTTGAGAATAAGTTAGTTCATTGATTGATTTGGTGATTCAGTCTTTCAATGATTAAGTGATTTGATACAGTGTTTGGTTTCAATATTGTTATCTTTTATTGGGCTTAAATGATGGTAGTGGGTCCAATATGAAAATTTGATGAAAATTGGTCTACAAGTTTGATGTTTTGGATTAGGTGGATCCATTATGAAATATTATGAAACGTGGTCCACCAAGAAGTTGAGGGTTGGAGCCTTAAGTGAGGGATTCGAAGCTTCCTTCTAGTGGTAGCTAGTAAATATGATCAAGAGTAGGAGCTCCATTTTGGTGGGTGTTGGTAAATGAGATCAGGGTGTTAGAGCTCCCATCCAGTAGGTGCTAGAAAATGAGAGAAGGTGGTAGCCTTCTACAAGTAGGAGCCTGCATTCTGGTATGAGTCTATGCTAGTACAAGATTGTAAGATGTTTTTCTTTATAATAAAAGATAAAGGCGGAGTTGACAATAACAGTGGTTTTCTCCCACATTGGGTTTCCACCTAAAAATCCTAGTGCTCATGTGTGTTGAAGTGTTTCTTATGTGTGATGGTTTATTATGTTCTTACTACACATGGTTATTGTTTAATTAATGGCTAAAGAAGTACTAATACAATTGTTCAAGTTAAACAGAGGATGAAATAATTAGTTAGTTAACTGGATATACACTACTTGTCTTAATCACAGTCGCATACATATGTTGGTTCACTTCATTAAAGTCATGCACAAAAATATAAATGATAAATTGAAAGGTTTAAGTGAGTTTTTAAAAATATTAATTCACCACCACCCCCCCCCCCACCCCCCCCACCAACATAGTATTTTTCCCAACAATTGGAATTAGAGCAAGTCCTTCACAAGAAGCTTGATCTCTTTAAGGAGATCCATCAAGGTGATTGGAAAGAAGAATATAGATCGAAGGAGGGATTCATAAAACTATTACAATGATGCAGTGACAGTTACATATGTCAGCAAATATTCAGGTTCGAGAGCACCCCTCTTTCTATTGATCACAATGAAGAAGATGGTAACAAAGAATTATCAGGTATGGGGTTTTGTTCTAACTGTGGTCCATTTCTTTTTCTACGCAACAATAATAGTGATGATGACAATGAAGAAACTAAACTTGTGCTGATGGGTAAAAGTGAAAGTAACCACTGTAAAGAGAAAATAGATTCAAAAATGTTGGCCCTAGAACCAGAAGATCAAAGCAAGTTAGAAACAATGGACAATGAAGGCATACCTATGCTAAGTAATGATAATTATCACCAACGGAGAGAAAAGATGAAGTCTAATCTAATGAACCGTGATGGTTGGTATTTAGTATGCAATGGCTACACCAAAATTCCTCCATCAGATGAGGAAATGCAAAAGAGCAGTAAGGCATTAAGTGACATCATTAATAGCATACTTGATTTAGCATTAAATATGGTTATGCATTATGCAACTACAAAGCAAGTGTGGTATAAGCTACAATTAATAAATGAAGAAAACCCAAAGGAAGGTTGTTCATCAAACGAACTACTAGGTAATCTTATCCCTAACAATGTGTCAAAAAATGAACATGATATCAAAACAACCTTTGTTATGTCAATTGTTGATTCAGAAGAAGACAGGTTGGAAGAAATTTTTAATCTTTGAGAACAAAATTTGATCTTGATTTGAAAAATATTTTCAATCTTAAAGATAAGTTGTAGGCATATGATAACAAGGATCATATTAAATCAATTAATTTTGTTGTGGAATCTAAACAATATTGTGAATGTCTTGAAGTTGAGATCGTCTCTCTAAGAGAATATCTTGAAAAATAAAATAAGCGGAATGAAGAACTAATTCAAGCATTTGAAGAACAAGAAAATAGACTGAAAGAAGACATTCTAAAATTAAAGGACCAAGTGGAAGAAGGAAGAAGGGTTGAATAACGTATGAAGAAGAAGTATCTAGAAAAGGAAAAGCAATATCAAAGAATGAAGGTTGAGGTAAATATTCTAAAAGGTAAATTAGAAGAAAAGGATAAACATTTGATATTTCAAGATAGTACTAAGATTTTGGATAATATTCTTAGTAGTCAAAGGTCTCCTGCCATCAAATTTGGCCTTGGTTTTCATGAAACTATTGAAAGTGAATCTAGTTCACAAGTTGATACAAGGAATTTAAAGGGTAACAATGCAAAACCTAAAATGCTCAAGAGATAAGAAGTCAACCTTATCAAAAACCAAGGAAAGTGAATCTTCAAAGGAAATCATTTACTCCTAATTATAGAAATGTTAATTGATTATCTCCTCTGATCAATAATGTTGAATGTTTTATATGTCATAATTATGGGCACATTGTAGCCAATTGCAGAAGTAAACTATTTAAATCTCAAGAAAATAACCGGTTCACAGAAAGATCATCAGCTTCAAGTTACTCAGGATTCTTTAAGGGATATTGTTTTCTTGCAATATATTTGGACACAAAGCTATTGATTGCAATAGAAGGAATATGAACATAAATTTTATGATTCCTCTACTCATATAAGATGTTATGCTTGTAACAATTTTAGGCACGTAGCAAAAGAATGCAGGAACAAATTTATGGGTTGCCTCAAACAACATGGAAAGAAATGAGAATATTGATGGCAGAAGACCTAAAAAATATGGATCTACCAAAATTTCTCATAATAAGCATAAAGAAGAAGAATAGATAAGGTGTGGTACTTCTCTCTGCTCGTATGAAGAATAATATGAATGGTACATAGATAGAGGATTCTCTCATCACATGACTAGAGATAAAAGTGAGTTGGAGTCTCTCAAGAAAAACCAATATGGTAAGGTTATTCTTGGAAATAATGCTCCAGCAAAAGTTATAGGAAAAGGCAGAGCCAAAATTAATAAACATAGAGGAGAAGTTGATACTTTATTAGTTGAAGGGATAAAGTGGAGTATTCTAAGTGTATGTCAAATGGAGGATAAAGGAAATGTAATTGTGTTTACATGAACCAAATTCAAGGTCAAAGATGAAGAAACATGAAAGGTCATGGAAAGAGGATATAGAAATCCAGACAAATTATACATGTTTAAAGAACTGAATTCTCGCATAAATGAGGAAGATTCAAACTCAGAGTAAAAGAAGATGATCTCTACTATAGTAAATTATTCTTAAAAGAATACTTCCCACAGTGACTATAGAAGTGATGTGAGGTACATGACCTCATGAGGAGCAGAAGATGATTATCGGGTCATCAAGATTAGTGATGTATGATCTTAGGGGGAGTTATACATATGTATATCTTGATGATGATTCCAATTTTGATTTGATATTCATGTTGCTTATATTACTGAAGGTGCATCTGATGTAGTAACAGTGAAATAGGAACATATAGTATAGGCTCAGGGGG
Source organism: Pinus taeda (assembly GCA_000404065.3). Classification (NCBI taxonomy): domain Eukaryota; kingdom Viridiplantae; phylum Streptophyta; class Pinopsida; order Pinales; family Pinaceae; genus Pinus; species Pinus taeda. Next base: position 8,784 of record APFE030442379.1, on the reverse strand, counting down.
AGCTATAGCTATGAAATCTCATCTCTTTACTTTCTATATGCAGATCTCATAAAGGACAATCATGTATATATGCGAGTTTTGGTTTAGACAGTTGCGTATGTTTATCTAAGATGAAGAAACTGCGAGATAGAATGGGGGAGAAGTTCTTATATGCTTCAGTTAGTTATTATTTGGCTTTCTAATGCTAGCATTGGTTGGTTATAGTCTGTTGATGCTCAGATACTACTTAGAAGTAGTATTGTCTTATGATGGTTTATGAGTTGCTACATTATGAAATTGTTTCTTTGGTTCTTTTAATGGATTTACTGATTGATGAAGATGGATATGATCAGCCCTGATAGTGAATAGTCAACACAGGTGCATGGGGAGCATTTAATATGCTTCTAATAGTGCATTGTTGGCATTATTATTTCTTGAGAACTCCTTGTTGTGTGATGATGTTCAGTATATATATCATTGATGATGTGTATTTGTTGTTTTTGAAGAAACATATGATGTTGTTATTTTAACATTAGTGATGATAAAGTCTTGGATATAGTTGCACGTAGTAGAGTTAATTCTACATGAAGAGGATATGCATGCCATGCTCCTTATTGACGTTAGTTGGTGATCATGTGTTTCACTCACTACTTATATGGTGTTGTCATTATGTCTTCAATGATGCATAACTTTTATATGGTGCAATTATGGATGATTCCTATAGTGTTGTTCTTGGTTCTCAAATATGTTACATAGTGATGATACATGTACATGATACACTACACATGGTATGTTGCTTGAGGATTGTAGCTCTTCATATATAGAGCATGTTGATCTTAATGATATAAAGTCAAAAACATGGGTTGCTGACAAAGCTTGATTACATAGTATTATGCTTGGTTGATGATTATGAGTCCATATTGCTATCTCTATGTCATAAGTTATCAATGATGGATGGTTACTTGAGTTGCATATTTGTGAAATTCATGGTGTGATAATTATTCTTGTATGAGATAATGGGCCAAGAGAATGGTATTTCTTCCTATGAGGAAAAGGCAAGTTACATGAAGATAAGAGGATGGTTTTTTATATACTAATGCTACAATTGTTGGGTGATGCATGGAGACATTGAATATTTAGTCACATATTGATTCTTGAAAGGTTTGGTCACGTGGTGATGCTGATTGATGCTACGTTTTCCTATCTTATTTTATGATGATATTCTTGGTTCTCACTTATGTTGATTAATGCATGAAGAGATATGGTGTTGTGCTAAAAAATATCTATATGTCTTTGATGTATGTAGATTTAGGCTCCTTTTACAAAGGGAAAAAGCAAGTTGACCTTGATGAGGTCAATGGGATGAGTTGACAACAAATTTTATGGAACAATCTTATGTTGTTGCTACAATTTGGAAATGCTGCATACATGGTCACAAGTCGATGATATTGGAAATACATAGCTTCTTGATGATGTTCATGTTGCTACTATTTATGATTTTTGATGACTAACATGGTCCGTTTACCTCACTATTGAAGTCTTTGGTCTCGGTTATCAATGTCATATTTGTCTCTTGATGTAAAGGACATGTAAAGGCCCATGTTATAAATCATTGCAAAATTCATTCATGTAATCCCATTACTTTGGTCCTTTGATGTAATTTTGAGTCAAATATGTAACCCCACTGTGTTGGATAATTGATGTAAGCATGAGTCATTGGTGATAGGAAAGGTCATATCTAGTTTAGCCATAAGTCATGTACTTCTTTGTATATCTTCTAGAATATTTAGCTTGTGGTTAGGAGGAGTATGGTCAATATAGAATGTTCATATTCAGTAGATCGGATCTATAGCAAATGGGAGAGAAGCCTTAATTCAACATTGGAAACCCTTTTCCCTCAATGTCAAAGGGGGAGAGAAGCTTGGTGTTTGGATATTTCTTGGTGACTTGGTATGTCTACAAATGTGTTTATAGGTATCTACAAATGATGGTAACCAAACACCAATGTGGTTTCCATCAAGTCCAAAGGGGGAGATTGTTGGCATTATGACTAATGTGTAGTCCTTGATGGAAACCTACTTGATAAGGATGTCAACATGATAGTAGCAGGATGAGTATTTATAGAAAGATTGGAGAAAGGAATATCATTTTAGAGACAAAGGAATGATAAAGATGAAGTTTGAGGAAGTATACATAGGTTATGTGAAGAAAATTTGCGTACATACGCAGGTATGGTGAAGAAAAGGCGCATACAGTTTCCACACCATGGTATTTTAAATATCAGAGGTCTTTACCGTGGTATTGGCCCATAGTAATGAGTATGACAAAGGACATTTTATTTTGTCAAATAATACCATTGGCATAACTACGAAATTTTCCTAAGTTATTGGCTAAGGATTAAGCTATATAAGGAGATGGAGATCAAAGTGCTACGAATTGTTTGATATAAAATAACTGTGCACCCAAGAGTGTGATGATGACTGCACATTGAATAATATGCTTATTGGTTGATAGGTCTGTGATTATGATGTTATGACGTGTGTATTTTATAGTGTATGCCGAGATTTGGGTTTGATTGATGTTCTATTGTGCAATGAAGGTATGATTCGGTAATTACAAATATGCACACAAGTTTTCTTCAGAAAGAGCATGGACATACGTAGATCTACTTCTAGGTAGTCATGTATTGATTCTGCAGTGTGGAAAGATCTATATGTGGGTATGCTTCTTGAAAGGTGTGTATATGTGCAGAAGTTTCTTATAAGGGTTTTGTACAACTGCTATGGTTTTGCAACATGAGTCGGTGATTATGGCTAATTTGTTCTATTATGTTTGTTGTTGTTTTTCAATGATGTATCTTTCATGATAATCTATTTGAAAGTTATGGTTGATTTGAGTGGTTTATGGAATTATATGTTGACTAAAGATGATGTTGTTATGTATGTAATTCAGAACTTTGTGATGAGTTCAATATGTGTTTCAATGATTGTTTCAGTAGTGTAGTGATTCAGATTCAGGGTTCAGGCTTTTGATATATGTACACAAGACTACTTAAGGGAAAGAATGTATATACATGGATATTCTTTAGAACAGTAGCATATATATTCTAACACATTGTTGATTAGATCTTGAAGTGGTAGCAGTTAGTTTCAGTGATGGGTAATAGTGTATGGCTTGGTATATTGATAAGTGTTTATGCATTGAGGTTTTTTATCTATTCTGGTTTAGTTTGATCTAGTTGGTTGATTTAAATTCAATGGTTGATTCATTTAGTTCAATAATTAAGTGAATTGATTCAGCATCTGGTTATGGATTTGGCTCAGTAATATGTGATGGTTTCAGATTGTGTCGGATTCAATGATGAAGATTCATTTTTTGTGTATTAATATTTGTATGAAGGTATTCTTCAGGGAAAGAGTCTACATACGAGGGTATGATTCACAATAGTAGACTATACATTCTGACGTATGATTGACCAATGTTTGTAGTGACAAGATCTGGTTTCAGTAATGAACAGTATGTGATCTGGTATTTTGATGAATGGGTATACAGTGACATAAGTTGGTTTGGTTGTTTGAGAATAAGTTATTTCATTGATTGATTTGGTGATTCATTTTGTTCAGTGATTAAGTGATTTGATACAGTGTTTGGTTTTAGTATTGTTATTTGTTATTGGGCTTAAATGATGGTAGTGGGTGTAGTCTGAAAATTTGATGAAAAGTGGCCTACAAGTTTGATGTTTTGGATCAAGTGGATCTAATATGAAATATTATAAAACGTGGTCCATAGAGGAGTTGAGGGTTAGATACAGTGAGGGATTCAAAGCTTCATTCCAGTGGTAGATGTTAAATCTGATCAAGGGTTAGGTGTTCCCTTCTAGTGGGTGCAGGTAGACGAGATAAGGGGGTTGGAGGTCCCTTCTGGTAGGTGCTAGAAAACAAGAGAAGGTGGTAGCCTTTTGCGGGTGGGTGCCTACGTGCTGGTATGAGTCTGCACTAGTACAAGATTGGAACATGTTTTCTTTATAATAAAATTTAAATACAGAGATGACACCAGTGGTGATTTTCTCCCACATTGGGTATCCACATAAAAATCTTGGTGTTCATCTATGTTGAATTGTTTCTTATGTGTGATGGTTATTCTGTTCTTACTGCACATGGTTATTGTTTAATTAATGACTAAAGAAGTATTGATGCACTGGTTCAAGTTAAACATATGATGAATTAATTAGTTAACTGGATATACGCTACTTATCTTAATCACATCCACATACATACAATGGTTCACTTCATTAAAGTCATGTACAAAAATATGAATGAGAAATTGAAAGGTTTAAGCGAGTTTTAAAAATATTGATTGACCACCCCCCCTAGCATTTTTCCCAACAAATTGTATGATCTTCATCCTGGAGATGGTCTATGATATTTTTGGAGAGGATGTGTCCCTCCCCACTCCCCGTCCATTGATCTTAACCCAATCAAACTCTATGCCCACTCCCAATTTTCCAAGCTAGCCCAAAAGAAATTAATTAAAAATAATTTAGCATAGACCTCCAAACTATTGAGGTATTCTCTCTTTATCTATTTGGACACTTGATCCAATTCTCCAAGGATTATGGCTTGATGTACTTCTGAGTGAAGTAGTACTTCAGTCCATAGATTGTTTGTAGTAAGGAGTCTCCACCCAGATTTTTTTGCTAGAGATTTGGAGAACAAAAAGATGTTTTTTAAGCCCCAACCCCTAGGAGCTTTGGGATTTCAATCCTTGACCATTTTACCCATGATAAAACATAGGATTCCTCTGTCCCTTCTGTTATGAAACCAGCTCAAGAAAGGATAGAAAAGATAGATGAACGCCTTAGAATTCAACCTCTTCAAGGGGGCAACCTCCTTTACATTACATAAATGAACAGTTCTTGGATGATACAAATGGCAAAACCTCCTTTCTATATATAGGAGTCTAAGGAGTCACAATATAACCCAACCAACCTAACAATAATAATATAAAGCCACAAAAATAACAATAGAGGGATTCTATGGGGCATAGTAATAACAATATGGGAGCAATAGGGGGCACAACAATATTAATAAGGGGTACAACTACCATAGTAATGGGGTAATCACTAGTATTATAGGGACCCAACATGCCCCTCTCCTTCAAAAAAGTGTTGTCCTCAACGCTTGAGTAGTTTTGGATACTTCTGCATAAAAATCTCATCCTCCCATGTGGAATCTTCAGCCAGATAGTTCTTCACTTGATAAAATACTCTGAAAAATTAATCGATTTCGTAGTTGTGGAGTTCTTTGTTTCTGTGACTGCTTCCGGTTCCAATATAATTTTTCCTTCCTCGTCAAGTTCTGGCAATATTGTTTGAACTGGAGCTTGTCGCCTATAACCTTCTTTAAACATGAAACATGGAAAACTGGGTGCAATCGAGAAGCTGCAGGAAGCTCCAATTTGTATGCCATAGTACCAATCTTTTGCAACACCTTGTACGGACCGTAATACTTTGGTGATAATTTATTGTCCTTATTAACTTGCTTGAGGGACATTTGCTTATATGGTTGTAGCCGTAGGAATACCCAATCACCTACATCAAAACTTCTTTCACTGTGATGTTGATCTGCCTGTTGTTTCATTCTATTTTTTGCCAACACGAGGTTATCCTTTAAGAGTCTGAGGACTTGTTGTTGATGTTCGATGTGATGTTCCACTGCCTAAACCTTAGAATTTTCTCTTAAATATGATGTGATGGATGGTGGTTGATACCCATAAAGTGCCATAAATGGGGTCATTTTTGTTGTTGTATGGAAGAAAGTGTTATACCACCATTCAGCTAGAGGCAACCATTTGACCCATTGTGTCTGTTTATCAGATACAAAGCAACGAAGATATCCTTCCAAACATTTGTTTACTATCTTAGTTTTCCCATCAGATTGAGGATGATAAGATGAGCTACGAGCTAACTGAGTACCAAGACAAGAAAATAATTCTGTCCAAAAATTTCCAGTGAAAATGGGATCTTTGTCACTTACAATAATCTTTGGGTTTCCATGTAGCTTTTGAATTGTTTCCATAAATGCAGTAGGAACTGTACTGGCTTTAAATGGATGTGATAATGCACAAAAGTGTGCATACTTGGTAAGTCTATCAACTACCACCATGATGACACTCTTTCCCTCAGAATTGGGAAAACCTGTGATAAAATCCATTGAAACCTCCTCCCAACGTTGGCTTGGAATGGATAAAGGTTGTAATAGACCTGGTGTCTTAATTGTTTCAACTTTATTTTGTTGGCAAACCAAACATTCCGCGACAAACTTTTGAATATCTGATTTAAGGCCATCCCAAAAAAATTCTTTCTTAACCCTGTGGTAAGTTTTTAAAAATCCTAAGTGCCCTCCTAA
>APFE030442356.1:16382-53080 GCA_000404065.3 Pinus taeda | reverse complement strand
GCATATGGCTTGTGGAGTGTTCTCCTTCCTTAAGGAGTGAATGTATGGTGTTGCCCTACCTTAAGGGTTTGATCAATAAAGTGAATCATTTCTATCTATATTCAGATATTGTTATTCTTGGGTTTATCTCTATTCTCATATGTTTTCGGGTTAGATCTATAACAATTGATCCAGGAGGATCTCCAGACACTAGTGGCATGGTAAAAAGCTCAAACATTCAAAGTGGTAAAAAGTCAATTAACTTGACATCAGATCAAAGTGCTCATCACCCTAATTCCAATGGTGTGAATGACACTTCAATCCGAGTCCGTATGAAGAAGATATAAGTAGTCAACGTTTGGGGTTGACTTACCCATGTGGCAAGCTTAAGGAAGGCGTAATTTGGCAAGAATCCGGCACCGAAATCTGGGCAGTCTTCTAGGTGAAATTGTGGGTATGTTAGTTTTCCTAATATCCTATAAGGTTTTAGAAAATTTCTAAAATGGGTTATTAAAGTTTAAAAAAGGGCGGCAGGCCATGACCCCCGTCGCCCAGGTGGAACCAAAACAGATTAATATTTAAAAAAGGGGTGGGTGGCCATGACCCCACAACCCCTGGAACTGTTACAACCAAAATTAATATATTAATGGGGTGGGAGGCCATGACCCCATCGCCCCTGAGACCATCACAACTCATATATATTGTGTGTGGGGGGTGGGTTGTCAACCTTGTCACCCCTCCACTCATTTGTTACAATATACTCAGTGGAAATGGGGGGGGAGCAGGCCATCGGACTAGCAGACCCACCATGCATAAAAAACATTCAACACATTATGTATTAAAATGGGAGGGGCGAGATTTCATCCCCCATGCCAATGCACCAAAAGGACTCCGTTAGGATATCCACTGGCCCAACTTTACATAAACCTTTCTGCATAGTGTGTCTGGGTAGGCAGAGAGCACCCCAGATTTTGAGGCAGAGGAGGCAGAACCTTGAGTAGTCCTGTGGCAGGGGGTGAAACCTTTGCTTGAGCACAATTTTCCAGAGGGTCAGTTTTGGTCCAATGTCAGAATTGGGTAAGTTTTATATCGATTTTGCACCTCTTAGTGACAGGAACTCAATGGTGATGTCAATTTATGCAACAAAGATCTCCATTTTTCAGCCATTTTTCAGAGTGGAGGTATAATACTCCATTTGTAAATGCTGATTGTACTTCTTATTTCTCATGCCATTTAATGAATGAAGGCATACCCATTGATTGAGCAGGGCCCAAAGATGTAGTCCAAATTGGACGAACTCCATTATCAAGTCTCTTGTCTTATTTTCATGCTTTTATGTGTTTCTCCTCTTCTTTCATGTGCACATTAAATTTCTACGGTTAAGTTCCAATTTATCCATGTAATTCTTTAATACATATATAAGCAAAAGATCTTGGATCAACTCTGGAACCCTAACATACTCCACCAGGACACCCCAAGACCAATAGAATGAAATCGCCCCTCCAGACAAGACTCCAAAGCACTTCAATTGAAAATCCCAACCACAATAGACAAGCACTACACTCATTCTATAAATGGTCGCATAAAGCTAAAGGGAAGGGGAAAAGACTACAAAACTTACCATGCCTTCAAATAAGCACTTTTAAGTGTGAATCTCCTCTGCAGTTGAGCAACGCACCGACCTGTCACCACGTCCCTCCACCTGCCATCCTCTCATGGAATTTTTGTGACGTCCCTCACTAGGATCCCACACCGAACACTTCAACTCCTTGAAGCCAAACAATCTGCCATCTTTACATCCCACTCTGATGATGCTGCATGAAACCACCGAGAGAAGGTCCATACACAGTGAGACAACTTGTTCATACTCCACTACGATTCCATCACCCTCCAATGCTCCCATAACCAAAAGGATATACTACCAAAGAAGAACCTCCCTCTAGCTTATAACACCTACCTCACTCCCAAATCCTCTAGATGATCGACTTCCCTTCCTAAACTTGCCTTTGTTAATCATCATGACCTAACAAACATTCTCTTGGGATGCTGACACCCCTGCTACCAAAACTAAATATGTTTGGGTCATTCACTTGCATTAGGGTCATTAAATATTCTAAAATATTATGGCTACAATTATCTTTATTTAAATTTGTTTTAACTTATAATGTATATTAGGATATTTTTTCGAAACAATTTTTTGTAATTTTATTGATTAAAAAAAATACAATATAAAAAATAAATTAAATAAATTTTATTTATTTATTATTATTATTTTTAATGAAACCAACATCATGTTTTATTATTATTATTATTAATGTTTCCTAAAATATTTCATCTACAGAGTGTCACAAAACTTTTATTATTAATAAATATATATAACACCTATTAATTAGTATTGTTAGGTTTGTTGTTATTAGAATTTGATGTAACAACCCCATGTTAAAAGTTCATGTAATAAACGTTAAAAAAGGTAAAATAAGACCATAGGCAAGGGACACATATTCTAAGTTGAATGTTGAGCAAAATATCCTAGTGGGCATCACTTGTTGTGTTTTATGGCTAAGGGGAAATGGAAAAGGCAATGGCTAAGGCTTTGGAAAGGCAAAAAGGTATTTTTAGCACATTATTTATGAAAATAATGGAAATTAGAAGAAAAGGAAGGTGAAAGGTCACATATTGCATGTGAGGATGAAAATGAAGGAAAATAATGGAAAATTGAAGAAATTAGAGGCCTCATCAATAAAAAGACATCAGAGCATCAATTGGTAGCCTTTTGTCTGTTTAGTTTTAGAATTTGTCTCAGAGAGGAGAAAGCATGAAGTGGAGAAAGAAAGTAAGCAAGCACGGAAAGGAAAGGAAAAGCAAGGAAGGACAAGGAAAGCAAAGGAAGGCAAGGATCAAACAGGTTCAACAGGAATACTTGCAGGTAACAGATTGCATGTGTGATTTCCTAATTGGTTTTGACATTCATGGTATGTGCATGTTTGTATATGGTTATTTTGTTGTCGTTAGCATGGATTTTGTTGGGATTCGACAATGGATTTTAGCCTAGCATTTTCATTTCTAGATAGCCATGGTGTGATGGGATTGTTCTCGGTTCAACTTTGGATTTCTGAATGGTTTTGGAATCTGGGGTGAGGCGGTCTTAGGAAAATTCTCGAAGGCCTAGGAATCGCTTAACCGGTAATGGAGGGATACACAATAGAGCTTGAGGGTGGAGACATGAAAATTCCTCAAGGACAGTGAAGAAGTTTTGAGGCATCCAAGCTCGGTTCGATTTTTTGATCTCGAAACTCGTTTAGGTGTGATCATGGTATGGAGAGGGCGGAGGTGGTTTAACCTCTGGATTCCTTTGGTTGTCTTTGGATTGGTTTATCCCATGAGATACCACATTCATGCTTGGGATATGGCATGGGGGTGATTGGATGAAGATAGATTTGGCTTAGCCAATATATGGTCAGGTGGAACGTGGAAGTCCCAAACTCTGTTGGTAATTGCCTATGGTTAATAAAAGCTATGTTTATCTTGCTTTTGGTAAAGAAATATATTGGTTATTATGTGGATTTAATGGTTTTTCCCTTATTGTTATTTATATGGTTATATGCTAGTTATAAGCATGGTTTTATGATAGATCTTAGTGATGGTTTTTCTCATGTTTTCGCTCATAACTGAATAAATAATGAATGTAAGACCTAATTGGTGTCAAGACAGCTAATGAGAGAAGGTAGTTACCCTTCTTGTTAAACCTCAGATAAGTTTTCAGTCCCTTATGTTCAGACTTGCATTCCTTACCTGTAGATTGCATATCTACCAAGTGTTTGATAGAATTTCAGTCCCAGTTGGGGATGATCACATCAAATCTTGGTTTCAATTTTTGTTTTACAAGCATTGTCTTTATGTATTTTTTGAGTTATGGAAGTTTCATAGCATTATGGGCAGAGGCTAAGCCCCAGCCTTTGAAAATAACCTTAATTATCGCAGTCACTGGAACAATACTAGAAGAAAAATGCCACAGTCGCACTAAGGCAGGCTTATGGGAGGGAAGGGGAAACCTTAGTCACATGGAGGCCTTGGTAAAGGAGCGAATGGAGCTCTAGATCAGGGAAAAGGTGAGTTGTCTCAGGTATTGAACACTTGGAGGGGTTGAGTTACTCCTGGAGGTCCTATGGCACTTGAGGGATGTTAGTAAGGTCTACTTGTTTCAACTCCATTAAGGTCATCTAGGAGGTCGAGTCATATCAAAGTAGCCTCTCAACTCATTTTTACTATAGGTAAGCCGGTGAAAGTGGGTAGATGTGAGAGGAGGCATGTTATAGGGTGGTATCAGAATGGGTTGCACTCTCTCGGGGTCATATATGATACCAAAAGGTGGTATTAGAGCGTGGTTTTGCTCTCTTTGGGTAAGCCTAATGTTGTCAAGGTTATGGCTGTCATGCATGGGACCAGGGTATAAAATTGGTATGGTCATGCATGATGTTGTTACATTTTTATATGGATATGTTCATGATTATACATGAACAAGCTATTGTGGACTGATCTTGCAGATGACATAAGCCTCCCTTGAACATCATTAAGGTATGGATTTGATTTTGGTATCTGTTAGTGCCAGTATCTTCATCCCTCTGTCAGTGATCAATTTCTCTTGTTGCATTGCATGTTAGGTGTCTCACTCAGTCAGTTGCATTCCATTAGGATCATGGATCATTTGACAGTAGTGGCTTATTGTATATTTTCCCTCATGTCCTTTACCTACTGGCCCATTTCCATTCATCTAGATCATTTGCAATCATTTTTTGTCTTTAAATCTGCAAAAGTCATTTTTAGGGTTTTAGGTCTCATTAGGTCTAGGGTTTCGTCAATAAGGTCTTCAAAATGCTCAATAATGGTCAGCAGGCGCATGAGGAAGTCAAATAAATTTCTAGTAACAATAAATTCCATAATCACATTCTTAGCGTTTGTTTTTTCCTAAAATCCATGTTTTGAGGAAAAACAAAGTTTTTATGCTTTTATGTATAAATTTGATGTAATTTTAGTTTTTTCATATGTAATAACTTCAGTGGAAAACCTGGTCATCTTGCCAAGATTTAGCAACTCCATCACTCGCAAGGCAAACAAAAAGTCAAAGCATTCAGTTCATTAAAGGCAAAAATAAAGCAAACTGCCCAAAAATAGAGTTTTAAAAGCAAGTCAAAAGCAAACATTACAAAGTGGGTTTTTGATAATTGAAAAATTAAAATCTTTTTTATATAAACCATTTGTCATGTTCAAAGAGCTCATTTGCATCTAAAGAAGAAAGAGGGAACAAGAGAAAGGTCGTGTTGGAGAAAAAGAGGCAAAGCTGCGGAAAATTTGACAAGTTTCACGGGCGCGACGCATTGGGTCGTGGGCATGGTGCATAGGGCTGGCACGGTGCATTGGGCCGCCATCTATGACTAGTGAATGAGTTTCTCTTGATTTTTATGGTGATTTAATGAGAAAAAATCAAAACCCTACCTCTTTGCATTTCTTGCCAAAAACAGTTGCATAGGGTTTGCAAATAGTGTGTTTTGCTGCCAAGCTCACTCACAGCCATTTCTCACTCCCTCACTCTCACATTTTCTCCCTCTCATTACATTTTCATCTTCCCACTCCCTAAACTCCATATCCCTAAATTATTAATCCCAAATTCCTAATCCCACTATCCCAAAACCTAGTTAAAAATTCCCAAACCCTAATTGTTGTCCCAAGAGCCTAAATACCATTCCCTAAATCCCCTATTCCCCAAAATCCTGTCAACAACATTCCCAAAACCCCTCAATACAGTTTCCTTCCACAATCCCTCATACATTCTCATCCTTGATAGAAAAAACCTAAAGACACCATAAATCTCTTCATACTCATCTAAGAAAAATCAAACATTGGAAAACATGGAGTCTGATCCTTCCTATGACTGAGATGAGGAGACACTCAGTGATTCTTCTAAAGAAATGCATGCACCAAGGAGACCTCACAAGGGTGGAAAACATATACGAGAGGAGCCTACTTCACTTGCCGAGCTGTAGGCCTGTCCTCTTGCTGTCACATTCTTTCAACACCAATCCTATTATCAGTTCTGTGAGATGGTAGAGAGAGTCCAATACCATCATGAGTTGGCCAGGTTGTTTGTGCTCCATCTTCAAAATGGCCAAGTCACTCTAGCAGGTGTGACATTCACCTTGACACCAGAGACTATTTCTCTAGCAACTGGCATTCCAAATGTTGGTGAGCAGTGGAATAAAAGGCAGCAGATTGATAGAGAACATTATGAGCCTTACATTAAGGCTGGTTATCAGAGGCATCTCAGTAGAGTTTTTCCCTTCTGGTATCTGAAAGATACGTATGCTCCCTTGATGAAACTCATAATTAAATATTTCAGTTGTGAGGGCCGATTTTCTCGCATGTATGCCTATCATATCAGATTGTTGATGTACTTTACGAGGGTGAAAATGATGAATCTCCCCTATTTCATTTGCTAGAACATTGAGAAGATGACCACCTTAGTCCAAGGAAAGTCTCCTCAGCAGTAGTATAACAACATATATCATTTTTCACTAATTAAAATTGTGGTCTTGCATCAGCTTGGTTTACAGAACATCTCATGGGAGGATTTCATTTCACATGAGGTCTTCACAGGTCCTCAAGTACCTCTAGCAACTTTTCATGAGATAGGTGGACCTTCACATCAGCAGGAGTGTTATATGCCTAGGGGGGATAATATGGGGTACCAAGGGAGGTAACCAAGGTAATAATGTAATAATGGGATGGGCCATAGTAATAAATAAGGTGGTTAACCCATATCATGTAAGGGACCACAAGTAGTTAGTAATAATGTAATGGGTCCATGGTATTAGTTGGATGGTATGAGGGAACCATGGTAATGATCCATGGTATTGCATGTATGATGCCTATATAGAGACTAGAGACTCTAAATGGAGGGATGTCAAGGAATAGTCAAGGATTATTGTATGTACAAGCATATGGCTTGTGGAGTGTTCTCCTTCCCTAAGGAGTGAATGTATGGTGTTGCCCTACCTTAAGGGTTTGATAATAAAGAAGCATTTCTATCTTATTTCTTGAGTTTATTTCTATTTTCTTATATTTTCATATCAGAGTTATATCAAGTGATATCAGAGCACTTTTTTGGGCAAAAAAAATGGATATTTTTTTTTACTTTTTGCAGGATTTTGGGGGCGTCGCGTTTATAGATCAGATATGTATGTTTTGGTGAAATATATGCTAAATCTAATTATATATTTGGATTACTTGTGAAAAAATAGCCGATTTAAAAAAAAAATCGGTTGAATCGGAGTCTGGATGACGGAGATATCGCCGATCTAAAAATCAGTGGGGTTGCAGACAATTTTTCAGGGAAACAAGTTTTCGGCGCAGATCTGGACGTCCTGGTGCAAGATCTGAAAAATATAATTGTAGATCTAGACTCTTTGTGAAAAAATACCCAATTTCAAAAAAAACTTCAATTGAATCGGAGCCCGGATGAGGGAGATATCGCTGATTTAAAATCAACTCTTTTTGCAGAAATTTTGGGGACGACGAGAGAGTTGCAGCGCAGATCTGAAATTCTAGTGCCTGGATCAAAATTTCTATCACATGGGAAGTTGCAGAATGGGTGTTCCATTTCCAAAAACAGGTCATAATAGAGATTCTGAGCAATATTGACTAAACTGTGACAATTTCAAATTTTCGCCAAGTGAGTGAATTTTTTCAAAACCCTCTTCATGTTTTTTACAGGAAAAGATAATGGTCCTACTATTGAAGAATACATAAAAAAACACAAGTCATTATGGGCACATAATTGGATAACTTTTGTAGTGTTTAATTTTGAAGATGAGGCAGCCACATGGTGGGGATTACTTAACCAAAAGAAGCGTTCCAACCTGCCCGATGAAGAATTTGAAAAATTACTTTTAGACAGATGGTCTCATGCCAGAAAACAAGATAAGGAGAAACATGTGGAGCTATTTCCTACTGGTATATCCTTATTACAGGTTCATGGATTGATTAGGAGAAGATCATTGTTTCTATAATCCTAGTTTGCAAGCAGAATTTATCAATGTTAACTGGCAAAAAATTGCAAAATTCCACGAAACACATTGAAAAACACACAATGGATCATGAGGAATGTTCAAGTGTTACAAGGATTGAAGGTTTCTATGGATAAGTATGTGTGCATGGTGATTTTTATACTTCAGAGATGGATAATATGGATGTTTTTTTGGGATATTCTTGGATGGAATCTGTGGGTACTATCAATATTAATGTGCAGAAGAAATTCTTGAAACTCTGGTATAAAAAGAAGAAAATTACATTACAAGATATTTCTATCAATAAACAGGTAGAGTCCAAGGAGGCTGAAGCAAAAGATGTTCTAGGGACTAACATATCAGATGATCAGCTAGTGATGATCGACAATCAAACACAAACAGAGGTTGAAGCAGAAAAGGTTACAGGTGCTGATACATCAGATGAGGGTTCAGTGGTTGAAGTAATATTAGAAGATAAGACACCACAGCAGACACCACAACATGCACCAGATAACAACCAGGCTCTAGTAAGGGGTGAATTAGAGAAAAAGATACCGTGGGTTAAAAATTCAACATATCATCACCCACATCACCCCGTAAGACAACAACCAATTAGCCACAAGGACAACAACCCCCACATGATAGATAGAAAGGAGCGAAGATCCACCTACTACACATCAACACAGAAGAGCTACCACGATCAACTTTCATCTCAAGCGAGCGAGGCACCAGCGAGATCGAGGGTTCACCTTTCTCTTAGATGGCTAGATGCACGTGCATGGTACCAGTGGACTACTCTTTTGAGTAGATCTTATTATTTTTGTTCTTTCCATGTTTCGGGGACGAAACATGCTAAGGGGGGTTGAATGTTATATGCCTAGGGGGGATAATATGGGGTACCAAGGGATGTACCCAAGGTAATAATGTAATAATGGGATGGACCATAGTAATAAATAAGGTGGTTAATCCATATCATGTAAGGGACCACATGTAGTTAGTAATAATGTAATGGGCCCATGGTATTAGTTGGATGGTATGAGGGAACCATGGTAATGATCCATGGTATTGTATGTATGAGGCTTATATATAGATTAGAGACTCTACATGGAGGGATGTCAAGGAATAGTCAAGGATTATTGTATGTACAAGCATATGGCTTGTGGAGTGTTCTCCTTCCTTAAGGAGTGAATGTACGGTGTTGCTCTACCTTAAGGGTTTGATAATAAAGAAGCATTTCTATCTTATTTCTTGGGTTTATTTCTATTATCTTATATTTTCATATTAGAGTTATCCTTGTACATATAATAATCCTTGACTATTCCTTGACATCCCTCCATGTAGAGTCTCTAGTCTCTATATAAGCCTCATACATACAATACCATGGATCATTACCATGGTTCCCTCATACCATCCAACTAATACCATGGGCCCATTACATTATTACTAACTACTTGTGGTCCCTTACGTGATATGGGTTAACCACCTTATTTATTACTATGGCCCATCCCATTATTACATTATTACCTTAGGTACCTCCCTTGGTACCCCATATTATCCACCCTAGGCATATAACACCTCATACATCCTATAAGACCTTAACTATGGCCTCATATTGATCTGAAGCCTTAAGCTCAAACAATGATACCAAATAGACATATCAATAGTTAGTAATATTTAAAGTTTATAAAATGAATCATCTTTGCTTCCATTTAGGATCCTTCATCCACCTTATGGCCAATTCTTCCAAATAAGAAAAGAAAAAGCATAACAAATAGAGAATTGTAAATGAACAGAAACGTAAATGATAAAGAATGGTTTCCTAAGTAGCTAAGACATGTAGGTATCTTGATCTAGGCTCTACGCACCCACTTGCAGTGAAGAAATGCCTATTTTCTTTGTAACCCTCAAGAGATTAATGCATATATTACTTTGATAGCTACCTAATATTCCAACTATAAATCCAATGTTTGGTCTGTTACAGACTTGAGCATACATCAGAACTCTAAGTACATATGCATTAGGAATGGTCTTCATAGTTTCCTATTCCAAATAATTTAATTGACATTTATTAAGACAAAGCTTATCACATTAAATAATGGGTGCCACACTAGGTTACTTTTTTACATGTTTTAAAAAGTTTGAAATTAGAACTATTTTTTTTTACATTTTCAATATTTCACTTTAGAATTGCTTTATCATTTAAAAATATTTAACATTAGAATATTTTATTTTCCAAATTTATCTCTTCTTAGAAGATAAATAAATTAACATCTCCCCCTTATGGAGATCCTATGAGAAAATTTGATGGGCTATCCTCCTCCTAACAAGTAGGGTGAAGATAAACTGGGTTGGAAGTCCCATGAATATACTATTATGAAGGAATAATAAGAACTGTTAATATCTATGCATATGCCCCTAATTTCCTCTATATGGAAAAAAACTTTTGTATGCATAAAGTAAATACCTTTTGTTGGCTTCTCACTCACAAAAAAGTATGGACTTATGAATACCTTAAAAAAAGAGGGATACAATTTCCTTCCCATTGCCCTTATATGAAAAATAAGAAGTAGTATGCCTCTTCCTTTCATGCCCTTATACTATACAAATTTGGATTGCAACTCTTCACCCTTTTCTCTCTCACACCCGGTGATCTCATGGCCTCCTAATGTTCATCGCATCTTAGAACAAACATTATCTAAACCCACTCTTTAGGAAAACCCAAACTTAAGTGGCTATGAATCTCTATCCCAGAATACATTTAATATAATTTTTTCTTTTCGAGGAATAATGTTATATTAAAAACTAGCAACCTATCTCGAAGGGAAACCACCCCAAAGGCTTTATCTCTCTATGTGAAAATTTAATAGAACAATATCAAGCACCCAATATCCTTTCTTAGATCCTTATGAGCCCCAGTGGTTGGGCCTATCGATTGGTCCTATGAAAAGATTCTCATTTCCACTCTTAAGTCTCTCCTAGTAGAGAAGACATGGTAACTCTATCTCTCAAATGATGATCTACAGAAATGGAAAAAGGAGAAAAATGTTGGATTCTTCAATTCTATGGAGAATTTAAAAAGGATCTGGGGTGGATGGAGGGGGAGTGGTTTTATTTTTACCGATGGAAATCCATCAATCAAGTACACTTGAGGGCTTAGGAAGAGGACCAATAATCCACCTAAAAGGCATGACCTTTTACTTGGATTAAGCTTGGAAACATACATGGATATCTATCAGATCATACTCTTTGGAGATTCCATCCTCATAATACAATAATACTACAAAGTTTCCTTCCCAAAAGATAGTCATATCATGCTTCTCCTTCAAAGAATTAATTGTTCCTTAGTTCCCTATCCTCTCAAGTCCTTCTCTCATGTCCTTAGTTGCCAAAGCTTGGAAGAAAATATACATGCAAATTTTTTTGTTCCTTCTAAAAGCAGGCTAGGCTGAAATTAATGTTCCTCACGAAGGATAAACATTCCATGGTTCTCCCCCCAACTTTTTTTATAGTGCATATGATTTAGAGCCCCTCTCTAAGATTCCTTAACCCACATGATGATCTAAATCTTATTGTCAACAACCAGAAAATGTGGTGTTTAACACAAGATATCATGGCTTCTAATGAGGACATGGCCCATCCAATGGATATTCCCCCAAGCACATCACACAGTTTAATACCTATCACAAGATACAATGCCTGGTATCGATCTGACATTGCACCAGTACTATTGATAGTATCGTGGATGGGTGCCATTATGATTCTAATGTAAATCTAATGGTATTTTTATGTGGGATTTCTTATTTTAGGTTCAAATTAATGGCCCTTGTAAATTCCTTCCACCATAATTCTACTATGTTTAATCATTATGTGCCTTCGTATAGCTGTATTCAATGAAAATGAAATTCCTTGAGAATCTCTATGAGAATTAGCCTTCTAGCTCTATATGCAACATTATTTATCTCAGGACATCCTTGCATGTTGTATGTTGGTGTGAATTCATTGTTTTCATATCTTGAAGTCATCCTACTTCATAGTCATTCTCTAAGGGAGCAATTTGAATTAGTTTGGCCTATGTCAATTCCATTAGCCTATCTGTTCATGTTCATTGGTGCTCTTATGTGCAAGATTGCTTTCCTCTCAAAGTGCTCCTACTCTTAGGTATTCCAATTCCTTCTCTGTGTTATTGTCTGTCATTTCTACTTCAATTCATTCTTTGTTTCTCCTCTTATGCAATAGAAAGCCTTCTCTATTCTTTAGTCTCCCTTATTGGGGATTCCTAGGAATGGTATTCCACTTCTTTCTATGTGTTATTGTTTGTCACTTCTACTTCAATTCATTCTTTGTTTCTCCTCTTATGCAATAGAAAGACTTCCCTATTCTTTAATCTCCCTTATTGGGGCTACTAGGAATGATGAATTATTGTGTTGGCATGCTCCACGTATATTCTCTCTTGTTGATATTTACTAGTATGTGGACAATAATTGTCCCCGTTTCTTCTAACTATCACCCTCCCATTGACCCCATGAACCACCTACTCCCTATCCTTAAAAATTCCTAGCTCCTCTTCCATTGTTATCATATTATATCATCTAAGAGAGTTAAAGCTTTAATTGCATCGGGTAATCGCATATGTAGACAATGCACCCAAAACTTAGAATCTCATATGTTGCACAACATGGACATGAAACTTCACTAGAAACCTCTATTTCCGTCTTCAATGAGAGTCACACTCAAAGAAGGCTTAATTTGCCAAG
Organism: Pinus taeda; assembly: GCA_000404065.3. Taxonomy (NCBI): domain Eukaryota; kingdom Viridiplantae; phylum Streptophyta; class Pinopsida; order Pinales; family Pinaceae; genus Pinus; species Pinus taeda. The sequence goes on along the minus strand of APFE030442356.1, from coordinate 40,287 downwards.
AGGATGAAATTGATGCTCTTTGTCCACAGTTGGATGAGTTGAAGTGGAAATTTAGATTAAATGAAAATTAGAATGTAGACAATAGTGCTTCTAGATGGCCCATTGGAAACCTTCTACTTGACCTTAATTGAACTCTATAAGATGCTCTAGACACTTCTCATTCCCCTCCTTTGTAATGTGTTCGTATTGTTAATTTATTTTACTTCTTCGACAATTTCGCAAAGTTTATGTATGTCAGTCACCTGTAGTAGTTACAGTTAAATGTAGTCTTTTTGTAACTTGGTCCAGTCCTTCCTATGAGGGAATTCTGCTAGAAGAATCAATGTATCTGATTTCCCATGTATTTGATTCATCTGTGTGAGAAGAATCCATGTATTTGATTTTTCCCATGTATTTGATTCATCTAGGTGCAGATTTTAATGAAATACTTACTCATCTTTGTTAAAAAAAATTGTTTAGCATTAGAATTATTTGTGTGTTTGTTTTCCCATGTATTTGATTCATCGGGTGCAGATTTTAATGGAATACTTACTCATATTTGGTAAAAAATATTGTTTAGCATTAGAATTATTTGTGTGTTTGTATTTTTAATGTTTGAAATTCTTGTATTTAATGGAATACTTATATTTGGTAAAAAATATTGTTTAGCATTAGAATTATTTGTTTGTTTGTATTTTTAATGTTTGAAATTCTTGTATTTATTTTATTTGTATAATTTAAATAGTGCATAGATCTATTATGACATTAGAGTATTTTTCTTGTTTGGAAATATATCACATTGAACTTATTTATTTATTTATGTTTTCAATGTTTAAAATTAGAATTGTTTACTCATTTGAAAATATTTTATGCTAGACTAATTTTCTTATTTGTATTTTCAATGCTCCACATTCTAATTTTTTCTTAAATTCAACAATCATACAATTTAATATTATCAATAATAACAAAAATTTAAGATCAAATTTGTGAAATATTGTTGAATAGTAAAAACAAATTAAGAATAGATTTATGAAATATTGTTTAATAGAATAATCTATATTAAATAATTAATTGAATTAGGCAATCTTAATAGAATGCTTCAATCAATTTTGTAACCATCCTTAATCAACATATTTTATATTGTTATAAAACAAACAATTCACATTTACAAAGATTTAATCACAATATGGAATTGATGGTTATAAGTTTCGGCAATCACAACTTCATCACTTGAAATACAAAGATTTAATCTTAATAGAATCCTTCAATCAATTTTGTAACCATCCTTAATCAAAATATCGTATATTGTTGTGCAACAAACAACTTAAATTTACAAAGATTTAATCATGGTATTGAATTGATGGTTATAAGTTTTGGCAATCACAACTCAATCAATTAAAAATTAAGAAAAACAAAGATAAACATTATATGAAAACACATTTTAAATACATTTTAAATTTACTCTAAAAACATATAAATTATTAATAATGTTAATCATCAACCTAATCATAATATATTATATAAATCAAATAACATCAACATTTATATAAATTTATAAGTTTTTGCAATCATAACTCAATTAATTAAAATTTTCAAAAAACCAAATATAAACATTATATGACAACACAAGTAAAATACATTTTAAATTTAATCTAAAAGTATATACATTATTAATAATGTTAATCGTCAACCTACTCAACATTTATATAAATCAAATGACGTCAACATTAAAATGATGTGAAAAATCATAATACCCCTGAGTGATATACATGTTAAATATAAATCTCATCAAAATTAAAAAAACATACATATAAAGTCAAATATATAAAGTCAATATATATTTGCAATACAACTTGTCACCATATCCCATAAGAGATCACAATTATCAAGTGCTAAATATGTACTAGATTCAGATGATTAAGGGAGCATTAGGTGAACTTGTAGAATTTAGAGGAGGAGGAAGGGGGTCATGGTGGATCAATGGATGGTAAAGCTAGTGATGCATGTTGAGGAGGACAAGGATGATTTGCATAAGTTGTTGGTCTAAGTGGTAATTCATAATGAGGAGGTGGTGATGTTGGGTCAATGGATTGTCCAACTATAGAAATGTGTGAAGGAGGATGAAGGGATGTCGATCACTCTAGCATAGGACTAGGTGGTGAAGAATCATGTAGTGTAGGATGACGAAAAAATGTTGATTGATCTAGTATAAGACCAGGTGGTTGAAAATCCTATAATGGTGGAGGATGAGGGATGTTAGTTGGTCCTATGCAAGACTATGTGGTGGTGAACCATATGGTAGAGGAAGATGAGGTGATGTTGGTCAATCTAGTGTAAAACTAGGTGGTGGAGGATCGTGCATGGAGGAAGATGATGGATGTTGGTTAATATGGTGCAAGACCAAATGGTGTAGAAGTAGGAGGTGGAGGAGAAACATCATCCTTACATGGTGGTCCAAATGAATTAGGATGGGCACCCTCGCTCAACCTATGGATAAGTTTAAGCACATTCACAACATCATGCATCAATGATCTCATCTCATGGGGAATTGTTTCCCATATTTCAAATAAATTTAGGTTGTATAGTATGTATTGGAGATTGATAGGTGCCACTCCCTACCCAACAAACGAGCCCCATTTGTGATCTTCCACCTAAGTTCAAACCCTATAGTCTAACCTATGTGGTGAACTAGGTCTATACACTAGAGACTAGTAATGTACCACACTTATATAGTCTATCTATGTGGTGAACTAGGTCTATACACTAGAGACTAGTAATGTACCACACTTATAGTCTATCTATGTGGTGAACTAGGTCTATACACTAGAGACTAGTAATGTACCACACTTATTTCCTCAATGTGTTGGAGAGGCTTATCTGAGATGAAGTGTTTATACCTATGAATTAGTAGAAAATAAAAAAAAATATAATTGTTAAGCCCTATATAGGGTTCATATTAATACTAAAAGACCTTATTATTCCATATATATGTAGTGATTACATTTCTATAGTTATATTGTTGTGTAGGGTAGAACCCCTCATGATTCCATTCGATTATAATGACACTAGGTCTCCTATATAATACTAAGGAGACCCAGTCTTAAAATCATCAAATATTGTCTTACACTTATCCTCTTCTTAAGCCATCTCGAAGAGAAAAAAATAAAACCTTTATGGCGAAAGGAAGACTAAAAACGCATGAGATACCAAAAACATTATGTTACATGGGAACCGCTCCCTAGAGGTGGGAAACCCATTCTAGTGGTTCCCACGCTCCCGGAAGCTTTGGAACTATATGGGAACGTTCCCATTTCTGTGGGAGTTGCAATGGGAGCTTGGGAAAGTTTTGGGAGCTTTAAAGACTATTTTTTTTTAGTTCTCGTGCTCCCTAGGGTTGGGGAATACAAAATATGTAAACAAATATGTTGAACTGCCCAAAAAACATGAGACTTTGTTGAAACCTTCTCATGAAGAAAGGCCAAATACATCCTTAACACCAATATCCTTAATTGAGAAACTAGAGCAATCCCTTGATGGGTTAAGAAAGCGTGTGACACCTCAATGTAAGGGTGATATTTGGGATGTCAAGCTGATGAGTATTTATTTTTTTGTTTATGTATATGTATTGCAAAAGATTGTGTGCATATTGTATGTGGCAGTCAATGCTTAACCATTAGAGTCGCTTTACTTTTTCTCATAAGAATAACTAGAGAAACATAGGTAAAATTGTTCCTTTGTATTTTTAAGCAGATTGTTTCAAATACTGGTTCATGTGTCAAAGAAATGTAATGAATTGACATTATAATATATATTATAATATATAAGGAGATCGGCAAAGAGGACCACCAGAGAATATATTAATATGTAGAAGTTAGATATTAAATTGATTTTAATATTGATTGAATATAAATTTTGATTATGATAATTAATATTTTTCTTTTATACTTTAAATTTTTCTATATATAATATTACCATTTCTGATTAATCTGTAAATTTTGGGGAAACCTCTAACCGTTCCCGACACCCGTACCCAAGTTCCCAATGTTCCCACGTTCTAGAAACTCATGCAACATAGCAAAAACACATGAGAGGGAATCACAAAAGAAAGAATTGAGGAGGAAGAAAATAAAGGAATAACCTTTGCTCGCACCCAAGAGGAGTTGGGGACGATGGGAAAGGTGAAACCAGATATGTCAACATAAAGAAACTAGAAGAAAGGACCTAAAGAATCCAAAACATGTCTATATAACTAGCTTGTTAAGATTAATTTAAATATAAAATTAATATAATAGAAAATAAAAAGTGAATATTTGAATAGAATAATATTATTTGACAGTACAATTTATATTTGTATTATCTTAAAATATGATAATATTGTCAACTTTTACTTATATTTACATTATTATTTTGATATTTTTTTAAAAATAAAATTTATTATCATTACATGTGTTTTTTTCACTGACGACTATAGAATCATGTTTGAGGAGATGGTGTAGCGATAGGTTATATGAATACCATAATAAATATGTTTAACCCAATTTTTTCATTGTAAATGATTTTTATTGACAAAAATTACAAACATTTTATTTTACATATATTGATGAAATCTTTGTACTTGTGGCATGATATGCACTTTCACATCATAACTTTAAAGCAGACGGAATGAACAAGTTTCTTCATTCTGTTAGTAATACATTATTTTAAAGTTTAAAAATATTATGGCTAATTTTACCAGTCTCTAAATATAAAAATATAAAATATTATAGTATATTTGTAAAATTTAAATTAATAATGTTTTAATAATTTTATATTGTTAAATTTAGATAAATCATTTTTGTAAAATTTTATTGTCAATATTTTTTTGAAAAAAATCATGGAAGACTGGCGTATCTACCCCTATAACCCCTAAATTTAAACAATGGAATAATGTAACTGTGAACATATACGACCTTGCGCATTAATGGCGTATACTCATAAATATACATGGCCTATGGTCGAGACCAAATACAAGCCTCTTCAGCAGTGACGTGAAGTCACATACTCTAGTGGTCACATCAAATCACAATTCGTAGACGAACTCCTCCTCTTTCATCTCGGATTTTTGGGCCTCCTTCAATGACAACTCGATTTTCAAAACCAGCATGGACCACTCCCTCCATTGGTAGATGAAACCAGGGCCTGCCACGCAGACTCAGCATTCATTATCCAATCGTTTGCTCTTGCATCATATATGTATATATGTCAATGGACATATTTATTTTAAATGAATTTTTAAGGCGGAATGATTTTGCATCATATATACATACTTATATATGCTAATGGACATATTTATTTTACATGAAGCTTTAAAAATTTAATTTTAATTTAATTGTCAATAACTAATATATGGGTGGATTGTAGTGACTCAACTTTAATATAATATTTTAGAATATTCCTAGTAGTATACACAAATGAATGGTTGAGATTTTATCTAAAAATTGAGTATGTCATTTTTCTTTTTTAATTAAATTGATTTACTAAAAACTAATGTCATATGAACAAATGTCATCTCAAGTAATTTATGGTGTTTTGAGCATGTGTTATGGATAAGCCATAGGATTGACCAATTGTATTATATTGAAACTTATTTACAAATTAAGAGTCTCATAAATAGGGCTAAGTTTCCATGACTAAGAATCTTGTTCCATTTTTTTAAAATGTATATGAAATTATATAGTAATTCTTTGTATCTTAATATTAATAATAATAAGTTGCAATGAAATTTGTTTTTATGCTTTTATTAATATTAGTAATGTGGGAGGTATTATAAAGTATATGTTTTGAATTTATGACTATTTGATATTCACTATACATTTAATTTATATGGCTACCTATTGAACCGTGGAAAATCTCTCCTTACAACATTGTAAAGGAGACCACTCAGTCGCGAACTTAGAGGAATTCCTTTTCCATTGAAATGGTGGTTTGGTACGTCTATTTACCCTATTTCTATCTCTACTAGCTTAAAATATGATTTTCTCCTACCAATAGAGAAGAGACATCAAATGAGTCTTCTTGTTGATCATACAAGAAAGTGATCCTGAAACTGGAGTCAGCCAAGCCACAACTAAAGTTTGCCTCTTTGAGAGAGGACGTGTGCAAAGAAAGTATAACTAAATGTAAAGTATAATTTAAGATGCATCTAATCCTAGAGCTATCTAGATTGAGGCATGATTAGTGCTTTTCTCAATCAACAACAAGCTAAAAGGATGGGAAATGAAGCATGTAGGAATTGAAATAAAATGAAGGAACTAGACTAAGGAAATAATCCTTATTAAAATAATTATGAACAACTAAATGCCTAATAATAAGTTACTAGACACTTAACTATAAATAACTCCAACTCCTAATACAATATATGCATAAGAAAAAAAGATCATGTCATAATACTGAAGTAGTTCAAATAAAATGGCATGTAGAAAAGTAGGAAATTTATATATCTTTAGACTGTTAGATAGCTAGCTAGACTAAAAAAATAAAAAATTGTTCTTATACAATACTCAGTTTTCAATGACACATTTCTCATTAATTCTCCAAGATGATTAGAATTTTAAATGAGCTAATAGTTAACATTTCACAATAGTGCTTATGCCAACTAAAATACTCATACAGCAAGAATGCAATTGAAAGATGAAGAATTCATTTCAATAATTGATGCAAATAGTACTACTATGCATATGCTTACAGAAATAAATTTTATTACAGAATTGAATCAAGTTACATGAACCCCAAAAGACTATAGTAGTGAAGATCCTTTGTAGCCATTAACTCAATCTTTGTCCATAAAGAAAACTTCAATCTCACTACAATAGTGCACATGAGCATTGACTTCCCTCTACAAACAGGTTACAAGCCCAAGCATTTCTCCTCTTCTCTTCCTCCCATATTCGAATCCACATATTGATATTCTAACTGTGCCTATAAATTCCTATCATGCAATTCTAATCATCCAATTTCTCCTCTCAAAAAATGTCCTTATATAATCTACAAAGATTATTTATATAGAGCTTGAGGTGAAATTGTGAAAATATGAGCAACTCCACGTATCTCTCCACAACCAAGCAATTAAATCAGGTAGTTATTTATTATGTTGAATCATAAGACAAATGTCAGTTGCCTCTCTTGCTAAATTGCCCAAACTAGCTTGTTGTTGAGTTCAAAATGTTTTATGTCCACCACTACTGAGTAGAGTGCTAGACACGCTTGCACTCTTCATGGTATTAATCTTCCTTTAAGCTTTTGATTTGACTTCCTCTTTGGATCTAGACACATGGCTGAGTGGATGTTGATCGAATGATCTATTCGAATTGGCTGTGATATTTTCCTATAATACAGAGATCAAGATTAGCCATGACAAAAATTCAATACACATATGACTCAAGACTTCTTAATTTTAATTAAGTAGCTTTTCTATTAATAAGACAATGGTCCATGGAGGTGACAAGTGGCAAGAGTAGAGTGGTATCCGCGATAAGCTCATTACAACTTTAGAAATGAGATAATGTAAAATATTTGCGATATCTAATATGGTGCAGACGCAAAATTCTGATTAGACCGGAATTAATACCATATCGGTTCCGTAACCAAATCGACAACCAGAGCATAAAGTCAAATCAATGATTTTACTTATTTGACATTTCAATAATTCTGATATGAGAGCAGATGTGAAATCACATTCAACTCTTTTTTATAACTATATCAGGTCGACAATATCAGAGCTTTTTTTTGGCAATGTGATATCTAGTGTCCCATTCAAAACTTTCTGATTAGAAAGGCGAATGTGGAAATTTTATTAATCAACATTAAAACACATATCAGATCTGGATATCATAGGTTTTAAATCATTGCAATATAACCAAAGTTGTGATATTGGAGACGTGATTTTGTATTAGATCACTATAATGAAACAAATTGGATCTGCAATATCAGTTACTTTAAGACGTGATATTACAAAAATTCCGATGGGAGGACTCAATTTTTTTTGTATTAAATGAAACCTATAATTGTATCAGGTTCGCATATCAGAGCGAATAGCATTTCACTGATCGAATATTAGAGATGGATGATTATCGGAAGTTGAAGATCAGAGGCCTTTGAATACTGAAAAATCAGTGCAGAAGCCTTTATCACAAATCAACGATAAACAATGCATGATTATTGCATATTTGAGATCGAAAGTTTTGAATAGAGATACATAACAAAAAGGTTGATATCTTATCTCTGATATGTTGGAGCAGAGTATGATGTGGCATTTGGGATCCTCCGACAATGCTTATATATAAGAGTCAGAATTTGATTTAAAATATAATACATTGAAATATTTTAAAACGGTTGCCACTTATGTGTTTCAGAGTTTATGTATATTTATTATTATAAAGAGCCAATGTAATATGTATCAGAGTTTTGGTATCGGAGGATTCTAAATGAATTACTCCGATGCCATAAATATGAAAAATCTGATATGGCTCTATTATAAAAAGGTTTCTCTGACCAATAGACTATAGCCACTGATAAATGGGGCCAAGAATTATGATATCGGTGATTTTGAAAGGAGAATATTATGATATTAATAAGTCTTGAAGTTCTGATATGTCATAGCCGCTTTTTGGAAAATATAGCCACCAATAATAATAATAATAATAATAATAATAATAAAGATCTTGGTCTCGAGGGCTAGAAATAATGAACATTTATAAAATTGATTAGGTGAGGGTAGTGAAAATGTTCGATCGTCGGCTAGGCAAATTTTCAAACCAAATGTCAAAATGAGATCAAACGAGTGATGATAGGAAGATAAGAACAAAATGAACTCATATAGGCAATCCAAACTCTCAAAATCGAATAGTAACATAACCAACCACCCAATTAAAGGGAGCCCATAATGAGAATTAAATGAATAATGGGGGGTCGTGTTTTTGCCACAACAATGGCGACACAGTGGGAAAGACCAGTTATCTTTGGTTTATTATTAATGAAATCCCAAAAAAGGAAAGGAGCAACACTGAATAAAATCAAAATGTTAAGATTCACACTCTATGAAATTCTTGAAAAGGTCAAAATAAATTTTAATGATTTTGAACATATTTTGTAATGATCATAAGAGGAAGACCATTTTTACAACAACCATTAATTAATGACATCATAAACTAAAGGACAAAAGTTTACTGAAATTCTTTCAGTTGTAAAAATGTGTTTTGAATTTTAAGTATTCACCTTAAGAGAAGATAGATTAACATATTCATTATTTAAATTTTGTTGTTGATTAGATTATATTGGGCCTACTCGTTGAACACTAGAATCATTAGAAATTGTCTCAATTACATTTTTAGAGTTTCTATTTATGTTTGAAATATTCATTTTGGAAATTGGAAAATGTGTTGCAATTTTCCAACAATAAAGTTTGTGATATAATTTCAATATAATTTAGGCTCAGGCTAAATAAAATCATTTGTTGATTCCATGAGCGTTTCACTCAATGAACCTTTGGCCTATCACATGCATTTGTGACATATTAAACAATACCCCTAATTTGACTACATATTGGAAAATACCATTATTTAACCCCCTACCAATACGAACCCAATACACCTTCCCAATTTAAAAAACCCCTATTTCCACTAGATATTGTATGTATCCATTTTTCATTGACATTTTGTATACCCCTCTATATTTTTTCATTAACTTTGAGCTCCATTCTTTATACCCTGCCAATGTAAAAACCCTTTACCCCCGATATATCTCCCAATATATTATGAAATTTTGTCTTCAATATATACCCCCCAATATGAACCCATGTGGTATGGTATTTCTCCCCCAATGAAGCCCCCATGGTTTATTCAAGATTAATAAATGAATTAGATGTGTCATGTTCTTCATTATTTAATTTATTATCCTCACAATTGGAAGAAACAAGAGTAGGGCATTCTTAATCAAACATTTAGTCGAAGGTAAATCACATAAATGAAATTGATAACAAAGTGACTAAAATATGTGAGAAAAATCATCTGAAGATTCATCTTTGTACATGAAAATATTATCTAATTCTAAACACAAATTTTCATAACTATAATTTTGATGGGATTTTAGAAATACCTGCATGAAGTGGTTCCAGGAATGAATTGGCTTCTATGGAAGTACATTGAACCATTTGCGGATTCTTCCTTGGAATATTAGAGTAAAAAGCCTACATATCTCATTGTCAGTAGTAATATTAAATGATCCACATCTATCTACAAAATTACAAAGATGATCTAAAACAGAAAATTTACTCTCACCATCAAACCTCAAATTAGATAAGGAATCAATCTACTTCTTGGTCATGCCTATTGTAGGTTTGGATGAGATGAAAGCATGACCCAACGTAGGAATGCATATAGGAGCCATGATTAGTTAAAAATGATAAAACAAAATTTCAAATAGTTAAACTAGCTCAAGGTCCTTCTAGCACCAAAAATGCTGAAGGCTCAAAAATATCTCCTTACAACATTATAAGGGAGAACACTCGATCAACAACTGAGAGCAGTTCCTTTTCTCTTGAAATGGTGATTCTAACTTGCTAAACTAGGCTGAGTTACCCTTTCTCTATCTCTACTAGCTTAAAATATGACTTTCTCCTACCAATAGAGAAGAGACATGAGATTAGTCTTTTTGCTGATCAAGAAAGAAAATGATCCTTAAGATGATATGGGACTCAGTCAAGCCACAACTAAATTTTTCCTCTTTGATGGAGGACTTGTAGAATACAGAAAATAGAACTAAATGTAAATTATATTATAATATGCATCTAATCCTACAACTATATCTGTTGAAGGAATGATTAGTCATTCTCTCAACCAAGAGAAATCTAAAAGAATGGGAAAAGAAGCATGCATAAAATGAAATAAAATGAAGGAACTAGACCAGGGAAATAGTTCACAATATCTAATCCTTATTTAAATAATTACGAAGAACTAAATGCCTAATAAGTAGTTACTAGACACTTAACTGTAAATAACTCCAACTCCTATTACAACATATGCATACGAACAAGAAATTCATGTCATAATATTAAAGTAGCTCAAATAAAATGGCATGTAGAAAATCGGGAAATTTAAATCTTTAAATTGTTAGATAGCTAGCTAGCCTAAAGAAATACAAATCTGTTCTTATGCAATTCTTAGTTTTTAATGACACATTTTCTGATTAATTTTGCAAGATATTTTAATCACAATTTTAAATGAGGTAATAATTAAAGTTTCACAATAGTAATAAAGCCAACTAAAATACTCATGCAATACTCATGCAATTGAATGTTGAAGAATTAATTTCAAGCATTAATGCAAATAGTAGTGCTATGCATATACTTACATAAATAAATTTTATTACAGAATTGAATCAAGTTACATGAACCCCAAAGATTACAATAGTGCAAATCCCCTACATCCAGCAACTCAATATTTGTCTGTAAAGAAGACTTCAATCTCACTACAATAGTTCACATGAGCACTCAACTCCCTCTACAAACATGTTACAATCCCAAGCATTACTCCACTTCTCTTCCTCCGGGATTTGAATCCACCTATTCATATTCTAACTGTGCCTATCAATTCATATCATGCAATTCTATTCTTCCAATTTTTCCTGTGGTAAAAAGTCTTTATATAATCTATGAAGAGATTATTTATACAGAGCTTGAGGTGAAATTGTGAAAATATGAGCAACTCGATGTATCTCTCCACAATTGAGCAATTAAATCAGGTATTTATTTCTTCTAGTTGAATCATAGGCCAAATGTGTGATGCCTCTATTGATAAAGTGCCCAATTTAGCTTGTTCTTGAGTTCAGTTTGTTGTATGTTAACCATTACTAAGAAAAGTGTTAGACAAGCTTGCGCTCTTCATGGTATTAATCTTCGTTTAAGCTTTTTCTTTGACTTTCACTTTGGATCTTGACACATGGCTGAGTGGTTGTTGATTGAATGATCTATTCAAATTTGCCTCGACGTTCTCCTGTAATAGTGAAATTAAAATTAGCCATGACAAAAATCCAATAAACATATGACTAAAGACCTTTTAATTTTAATGAAGTATCTTTTCTATTAATAAGAGAATGACTCCCTAGATGTGACAAGTGGCAAGAGCTGAGTGGTATCAATGATAAGCTCATTGCAACTTTAAAAATGAGACAACGCAAAATATTTGTGATATGGGAAGCTCCGATATGGAGTGGATGTGAAATTCTGACTAGAGCAGAATTAATACCATATTGTGTCCGTAACCACATCGACAATCAGAGGTTAAATTCATATCAATGATTTTACATATGTGACATTTCAATATTGTAGAATTTCCCACTATAGATCACCTCATAATGCAATATACTAAAGCAAAATATTTGATCTACTTCTACAAACAAACTTGCGGAAGCTTAATTGATTTTTAGCAAGATCAAATAGAACACATATAACAGAGAATGAGAAATCAATCACACATGAACACATAAGAATAATCTGGGGAAAGCCTCAGCTAAAACCCTGATGTTTGTATTATCATATAAGTGGAAATATGTCTAGATTACACAAAGCTTTAGCTCACAAGCTATCCAGCTCTCAGTACAATCCCTCACTACTGCTCATAGATAGACTAGACACAACATAAGACTTCCCTCAGTCCTCCAAGCCTCATATTTCCTTGCACAGTTTCTCTTGGGTCCTCTGGCTACCACTTGTGTGAATTCACCTCTCACACAACTCACCAAACTCAGAAGTAACTGCGCAATCTCCAAGGAATGAATTCCTTCTGCATGCAAGAGATATCCTCAATGGAATATTCCTGCAACTGATAGTAGACTTTCCCATCATATGATCTCAACTGGGTCTCTGACTGAACTGACATGCATGAGTTATTTATGAGAGAATATTTAGTTATTTGAAGTGTAGTAGTTACATGCATGCATGCATTAGTTAACTGAACTCACAATTAGTTCCACAAACTATTGGAACTAATGCAACTGGACTTAACTCAGTTAACTGAGCTAACTAATTATAACTTAGAGTACAACTCATCCTCATCTCCTTAATCAAGGGATAACTTCCTCAATCAAAGGGGAAACTATTGCATGTCTTCACATAGACTTCATGTTGGATTTTCTACAACTAATTAGCTCAAGAAAAATTAATTAATTATTTTACAAACAGCTGCTATGATCAAATTCGAATTTTAATTCTCAATTTTAGTTCAGGCACTAACTAAAATTGGAATATATCCTGAAATGCTATTTATAGCATTGCAATTTTTAGCACTTCTATTTTTATTATTTCTTGTTGCCATTTTCAACAAATATTTCTGATATGAAAGCAGATGCGAAATGACATTCAACTCTTTTTGTTAACTATATCAGATCCACAATATCGAAGCTTTGTGTTAGCGATGTGATATCAATGGTCTCATTGAAAAGTTTTTGATTAGATAGGTGGACATGAAATTCTTATTAATCAACATTAAAACACATATTAGATCTTGATATCACAGGTTCGAATTGTTGCAATATAACCAAAGTTGCGTATTGCGGACGAAATTTTGTATTAGATCACCGTAATAAAATCAATTAGGTCTACAATATCAACAATTTTAAGATGTGTGATAATAGTAAAGTTCCAATGAGCAGAAATATTTTTTTTATATTAAATCGAACCTATAATTATATCAGGTGTGGATATCGTAGTGAATAATGCGTCGGATATCGGAGACGGATGATTATCAAAAGTCGGAGATTGGAGGCCTCTGAATATTGACAATGGAGCAGAAGACTTTATCATAAATCGGTGATCGACAGTGAATGATTATCGCATATCAGAGAACAGAGGTTTTGAATGGACACTGATATGTTGAAGCGGAGAATGATGTCAAACTTTGGTTTAAAATATAATACACTGAAATCTTTTGAAAGAGATACCACTTATGTGTTTCATAGTTTATTTATCTTTATTATAATAAAGAGCTAGTGTCATATGTATCAAAGTTTTGGTATCAAAGAATTCTAAATGAGTTACTCCGATGTCATAATTGTGAAAACTCCAATATGACTCTATTATAAAAAGGTTTCTCTAACAAATAAACTACAACCACTCATATATCAAAGATTTGGAAAGAAATCTTCTGATAGTAGAAGTTTGAGTTCGTCATATCCACTTTTTGAAAAATATAACCACTATAAATAATAATAATAATAATAATAAATATCTTGGTATCTGGGGCTAGAAATAATGAACATTTATACAATTCAGTAGGTGAGGGTAATGAAAATGTTCAATCATCAACTAGGCAACATTTTCAAACCAAATGTCCAAATGAGATTAAAGGAGTTATGATAAGAATATAAAAACAAAATAAACTCAATCCAAACTCTCAAAATCGAATAATAATATGACCAACCATCCAATTAAAAAGTCCCCATAATATCCCCATAATGAAAATATATAAATAATAGGAAATTGTATTTTTACCACAACACTACCCTAATAAGAAAACATTAAAATAATTTAAATAAATTTATAATCAAAGACAGAAACATTTTAAAAACATAATAAAGTTTAATAAATTTAATAATAATATAATCATATATAGATAATAGTCATCTAAGTAATAATAAATAAAATAATATGCATAAGAATACAATAATATATAATTAATAAATATATAAAATTGTTAATGCTTATAATAAATATCTTTCTAAACTTTATATTTAAATCAAATATCTCATATCATTATATTAATTTTTTATTAATAAAATTAAAAAATAAAATAAAGATAATAAGTACAAAGTTAATAAAAAAAAATTAAAATATAAAAAATTTATAAAAAGTAAAGAAAATTATGAGAAGTAAGATATATTATTTTAAATTCTAAATTAGTAAAACTATTTCTCAAACTTAAAGCAAAAAAGTATAGAATAAACCTTATATTTGTTTTAATAAATAAAAATATAAAAATTAAAATTTATAATATAAATAAATATAAAAATCAAAAATATATTTAATCCTAAACCTAAACAAGTAAATAGATGGTATAAATAAAAAACTAAATAGGTTAAATAATTTCTAAGTTTAATGAAAAATTAGTAATAAAAAATCTTATATAGTATGTGTTTATACTGAATAGAGTGATAGAGTGAAATAAACCTAACTCCCTAGGTGCCTACCTATGTCTTTTCGGTAGACACCAGTAAATAAAAAAAAATTATTCTTGATTGATAACATTTCACTTTCATTGGGCTACCGATTTAAGTTTCCCAAGCTAATTAATATATAAATTATGGAAAAAAGTCCATTAATATTTAAATTGAGAGAGAAAAGCTGGACGTAATAATTTAACCGAAAGGAAAATAAAAATTTAAAAACAATATGTTGAAATAAACCATATTATTTGATTGGTGAGTTAAAAATTTATATTAACATCTAAATTACGAAAATGCAATTGTGGGTGTTTGAATAAGGCAAACAAAAAATAAAAAAATAAAAAAATTTGGGAGGGTGATACAGTTCAACAAAAGCAGGGGGAATTCGGATTAAAGTTCAATAAAGAGGAATAATTACTTTGAAGAAAATTAATTTGGAGATTGGAATTAATGGTTATAACGATTAGAAATGGTAATTATTTTCCTATGTGATGTTTGTTGAAAATAGAGAGTGAGTTAATTGAGTAATTGAGAGATTGAATGTTAAATTAAGTTATTTGATAGATTATTTTTAGTGTGTTGTTGCATGTTAAAATATTTTAGAAAGATTGTTAGTTGGAAAATGATAAATACTCTTTACCAAGGTTATTGTAAGAATCATGTTTTGTGTGATCAATAGAAGAGTAGCAGCTCATGTGTTTTATGTGTTAATTCATGCTTTGTCTTTTTAACTTCTCAAATAAATTGGTATTAGAACTAAAATATTTCCTGAATTAGAGATTTTACTACTGTAGCTCTTCAGGCCTTTGAACATCGACAATGGAGTGGAAGACTTTATCACAAATCGGTGATGGAAAGTGAATGATTATAGCATATCAAAGATCAGATGTTTTGAATGGAGACACATAACAAAAATGTCAATATGCTATCTCTGATATGTTGGAGCGGAGAATGATGTAGCATGTGGGATCCTCCCATAGTGCTTATATACAATAGTCAGACTTTGGTTTAAACTATAACACACTAAAATCTTTTAAAAGAGATACCACTTATGTGTTTCATGGTTTATGTATCTTTATTATTATAAAGAGTTAGTGTCATATGTATCAGAGTTTTGGTATCGAAGAATTCTAAATGAATTACTCTGATGTCATAATTGTGAAAACTCTTATATGACTCTATTATAAAAAGGTTTCTCTAACAAATAAACTACAACCACTTATATATCAAAGATTTTGAAAGAAATCTTCCAATAGTAATAAGTCTTGAACTTCGGGTTCCTTATATCCACTTTTTGAAAAATATAACTAATAATAATAAATATATTGGTATGAGGGGCTAGAAATGATGAACATTTATGCAATTGATTAGTTGAGGGTAGTGAAAATGTTTGATCATCAGCTAGGCAACATTTTCAAACCAACTATCCAAATGAGATCAAAAAAGTTATGATAGGAAGATAAAAACAAAATAAACTCATTCAGGGAATCCAAACTCTCAAAATCGAATAATAATTTGACCAACCATCCAATTAAAAAGTCCCCATAAAATCCCCATTATATAAATAAAATGAATAACAAGAAAGAATTGTATTTTTACCACAACACTACCCTAAATACCCTAATAAATATAAATTAAATATAAACATAAATATATTATTATAAACATAATATATTTAAACATATATATTCATATAATTCAATAATCAATATAACATAAATATATAATTTTAATAATTTAATTAATAAATATATAAAATTTAAGCTTATAATAAATTATCTTCTAAATTTTTATATTTAAAATCAATATCTCATATAAATATATTATATTTTATTTAAAAATGTTAAAAAAATATAAACCCTCACAATAAGTTTTAATAAAAATAAAATTAAATAATATCAAAAATTATATAAAATATAAAAAAATTATAAAAATTAAATATATTATTTATTTTAAGTTAGTTCTAAATATTTATCAAGTTTAATAGCAAAATATTAATAATAAAAATCTTATATTTATTTTAATAAAATAAAATTATAAATATATAAAATTAATATAAATATAAATAAATTATTAAAAATTAAGATATATTTATTTTAAATTCTAAACCTAATACAAGTACATAGGTGTAAATGAGAAAGTAAATAGGTGTAAATTATTTCTATTCGCATCAACGTGAGAATTCGTTTGCGAATTAAAGAGAGTTGCAACTCTCGTCCCTGCTACAAGAGCATGTTAATTTCGGGTTGAATGCCTACGCTGCCGAGCATTGAAAAGTCAACACAATTGGAATTATTAGTTCGTGATTTAAAATAAAAATTCCCAAAAGTTTCTCATCGTGTCATCGTGGAGCACAAGTGTTATTAAATATCGAGCCAACGCAAGAAGGTTTGAAAAAAAGTTAATTTGAAATTTTCTTTTGCAAAGTTGTTTAAAAGGCCGAAGACCATCACGTGGGTAAGTGTTAAAGAAAAGGAATTTACTCCGAATATTTTCTCAAGGGAAGGCACGTTGATGAGGATTGGATGAAGTGCGTTGGAGGTTATTAAAATATATATTTTATTTTATAACTCATAAAGGTTTTATAAAAAAAATTATATAAAGTTTTATTAAATTATTTTTTAAGTGAACATTGTCTTTTAGTGGGTGCATATTGAAAATTATATTTTTTTAAGGGGTAATATGGAAGATAGTGGCATGCAATCAACAAAATCGCTATAAGAAAAAGGGGTGACTGCAGTTATGAATGGCAAAGTGCAATTAAAACATATTAATAACAGAAATTGAAAAGAAGAGGCAAAGATCATTGCCATGGTTAGAGAGGTTGAGGCCGAGGTAGTGAGAAGTCTAGCAAAAGACAAAGAAGAAATTGAGGGTGATTGGTGTAGCTTTGATTTGATACCACCCCTATGTTTACAGGTAAATATTTTGATCATTGGGTTATCACGATGTTAACTTTTCTTCGAGCTAGAGAGTTAGTTGAGTACGAATCTAATAACCCATATGATGTAGTATGTGATGTTTTAGCATTGAATTTTATAAAACAAGCACTGGATGAGAAGTGTTTGTGCAGGGTAGCCAAAGCTACAACTTCCAAGGAATCATGGAAATTCTTAGAAGCAAAGTTTGGTGCAAGGGGGAGTGACATGCAACGATTGGTTATGTCACAAGCAAATAAATCAACCACAGATCTGAGCATAGATGAACAAGACTCTGAGAAGACAATAAAGCTTAGAAAATCTCACTCAAAAGTGGATGATGGTTGTAAAGACCATAAAATTGAAACGCATTATGCAAGCATGCATATAGATAAAGAAGATGCATCAAAGATTGCAAACAGATTTGGTGTTTTATATGTGAATTGGTAAATCCAACTGCAACTCATGGATTTGGTGAAGTTGAAATTGTTAATGAAATTGACAATGAGCACAAGCATCCTCGGATATCCCACAATAGTGTAGATGAAAATTATATTGATGATATGTGTGGTATTTTTTTGAAACAATGATTGATTGTGCCAATATGGTAAGCGCAATGTTTGATGCACTGAAGTTTGAAGATGCCATTATAACAGCAAGATATGAAGCAGTTGGAATTGCTCATGAACCCGTATGTCATTTAGTAGTAGTTGATGATCAAGAACATGATAAAGTGATTGAAGAGTTTTTTATGAGAATATCCATTAACACCATAATAGTGGAAGACAATCTCCATGTAGTTGAAAAGAAGATAGATGTAAAGCAAGAATATCTCAATGAAGAGAGTCATATTAAAGATTTTTTTAACGTTATTTTTGAATATGCACATGTTCAGAATAGCATGGGCAAAAAAGTTGAAAACAAGGTTGTTAATAAATTTGATGCAGAATACAGAAAAAAAGAAACAATACCCGATGATGCTATGAAGGACAAAGATGAATGCATTGAAACCATTTTTCAACAATGGAGTCAAGCAGAGATAAGATTTTGCTATCTAGAGATATGGCAAAAGGAAAGACAGGTATATGAAGTGCAAGAAGTAGAAAAAATAAGATAGTTTGAAGATGCAATGTTTTGGCAGCGGTCCATGGTTGAATGAATATTTAAAGAGAAAGTTGTACTAGATAAGATCAGATTGTGTTTGAGCACAAATTTAGGAAAAGTCAAAGGAAAATTGCAGCAACAACAAATAAAGGAATATGAAGCCTACAACAAGAACTTACAATAGAGAATGAAGCAATTTTGGACATAAAAATTGTAAAAAGAGAAAAAAGAAACAGTAAAATTGTGAAAGTCTTGAGTCATTGTATAGCTAAGACATAGAACACGATACAAGTTTGAATGATAGTTGAGTCATGTTGAGTTATGTTGAGTCATAGGTCTTAATTAAGGGGGAGTGTTAGAAATTGTAATTACTCCGGCATGTGGAGATAGCTGAAAATAGAGAGTGACTTAACTAAGTGATTGAGTATTGAGTCAAGTCAAGTGATAGACTACTTTTAGTGTTTGGTTGCATGTAATTGCATGTCAAGATATTTTAGGCAAGTTGCTAGTTGGAAAAGGATAAATACCTTTCACGAGATTCATGGTAAGAATCGTGTTTTATTTGAACATCAACTTATGTGTTTTATGAGTTAATTCATCCAACAATAACTAATTCCAATATTATCAGGTGCGACAACACTGGCTTAAAGCAGGAAACCATTGTATTTTTGCAATGAAAAAAAGTGACTGAATCAGTCTTCACAGATGAATGTGTGTTAACCCTCCCATGAAATTTTTCTTTCAAGCATTTCTTAAAAAAAAGATTATTTGTTTCAGTGCTTAGTACGTGTTCTTATTTGTAGGCTCATAGCTCATTCAAGATATTCATTAAACTGATTTTCATCCTATCATATTTTTTTCAGTGCTTAGTACGTGTTCTTAGTCGTAGGCTCATGGCTCATTAAAGATACATCATATCAAGAAGATTTTTACATTTTGGTACCTCTTAGGATAATAGATGGACTGAACTAGATAAAGTCAGAACCTGGAAAAACACCAAGCAAATGTCAAACTATTTACCTACAACGGATGAAAGCAGCTTTCAGTGTGCAGTGTGCCTTATTGTGATCTGCAGCTCTGCTCAACAATCAAATCTAATCTAATCTAGGCTTGACATGCAGATTTAAAACATCTTTACTCATACGGAGTGAGAGTCCGAGATGATATCTCACTGTCATTCCTTCAACAGATTCAAATTTGAAGAAACGTAAAAGCACAGCAGCAACAATCTTCATTTGCAAGTATGCAAAATCCTTGCCCAGACAAATACGAGGTCCAGCCTGCAACCAAATTACCAAATTAAGAATACAGGTTAACGATTTCAAAGCATTGTAACTTTCCTCAAAAGATTAAATGAAATGTCTTGGTTAAGCAACTTACCTGAAATGCAGTAAATTTGAATGGTGATTGGGGAAGGAAAATCCCATTGTGAAGCCATCTCTCAGGCCTAAACTCCTCAGTATCACTACCCCAGATGTCTGTCATTCTTCCCATAGAGTAGGGAACATAGCAGACAATATCACCTTTCTTGACTTTGAATCCATCGGGAAGGATATCTTCAGCAAGTACTTCCTTTCCATCCTACATTTAATAGTTTTTGTCAATTTATAATCGGCCATATCCTTTAATCCTTACAACTAACGAAAAATGGAAAAGACGTATATACTGAATTTTGCAACTTTTTAATCTTAGGATAATCATCCCTATTCAGTTGAGTTTATCAATGTTTTCCCCGAAGACCAGTCATAAGAGAAATAGTATTAAGGAATGCAAAGAAAATATGATATAGTAATTTACCATATCCTCACGGGAATTCCCCTACATGCTAACTATCAAGATACAAATACTCATGTACAATATTCACTCAAATAATCTTGCCTCAAGAAAAATACACGAGTGTCTTACCATAGCAACAGGTGGAAATAATCGTATGGTCTCCGATAAAGTAGCTTGAAGGTAGTGCATATTATTCAATACTGTGTTGGTCAGACTCTGAGAAAACATAGTAATAGATTCTTCAGTGGTCACACATTCATTCTCCTTGACCACGTCATGAATTTCTTGAAGAAGCTTCTTTTCGACATCCGGATACTTGCAAAGCAAATGAAAAAACCAACAAAGTGTTCCTGCAGTTGTGTCCCGGCCCGCTATCATGAAATTCATAATAACATCTCGTAGATACTTGTCAGAGTATTTCTCCGGTTGCTTCTCAGTCAATGCAATAAAGCGAGACAGTAGATCTGGTTTCACCTGCAAAATACATTTGAAAGACAATTACAGAGAGACGAGGTCGTGAGTACCATCACTAACACTAGCAGACAGTAAAAATATGAAAAGACAAGCTCCAAATCAAGACCAAGTCTGGTATGGATATTCTCACACATAATTATTCTGGACAGAAACTTCTTGTTTTCTGCTACGAATGACCTTATAGACAAAGTCGTCCAATGTTTTAATGTTAGCCTTCACAGTGGCCTCTGACAGAATATTGAAGTATTTTTTCAGTTTCCAAGCGACGTCAAAAGAACGCCACAGAAGCGCTGAAGCTACGGCATCAAAAGCACTTGCAAAAGATGCCAGTTCTCCGAAGTTGGTATTGGGTGAGTTGATATCCACGCCAAACCCCAGTTTGCAGAATCCATCCATAGTTGCTGTCAGGAAGAGACCCTGTTGGCATTTAAATATAAGAAAGCATGTCAATTGCTAATACAATTCTCTACCATGCTATTTTCTGCAACGAAAGATGCTATTCTAATTATAAAATTTTCACAGCGTATGAGGTCTGTGGAGGGTCTAATATTATACCTGCATCTCTACTGTTTGCCCTGCTCTTCGAGCTTCCAGCAATTTTTTTGAAAATTTGACCGCAGTCTCCCGAAAAACAACACTGCTGAAGTTCTTCAAAACTTTGGTGGAGAATTCTAAACTAGCTAATTTTCGCTGTTGTTTCCACTGCTCCCCATCAACGCCGAAAATACCATCCCCGATAAGCTCTTCGAAAACGTCATGGATATAATTTCCCTGTGAAATTTTCAAAACAAAGAAATCATAAGGATAGCACAAAATACACACACATATACCTAGTCAATCTGTACAGCAGAAAGCTGACCTTGATGTAGTTTGCAAAATTAGATCTGAGGATGTGCTCAACGTTTGCAGGATCTGCGGTAAACACGAAGGTAGGATAAACTATTCTGTAGGTTTTGTGGCGTCTGTGATGATGAAGAATAAAGTCAGGGAGTCGTTTAAAATTGATCAGCAGACCAACCATCGTTGCAGCTATAGGTGGGCGTAACCCACTACTGGCATTCATTTTGAATAAAATAATCACCAGCAGACCCAGTGTTAGAGTTGCTACTGCATACTCCATGCTCCATGCCATCGTTTTACTGAACGATTGATATGAAATGGAATGGCTATGACGGAAAAATATCAAACCCACCCTGGTGTCAGTCGAGTACCCACAAGATGTGGGTGGCCAGGACATTCACACTTCAATTCAATACTACTTTACACCCTGTTGGAGGATACATTAATAGTATTTGAGTCAGCTGTGTTGCCATTCAACGTCGTTAGCCATATAAATAACAAAGTTCTTGAATGCAGACTGACGCCAGAAATGACGCTATATAAGTTGGCATTCAACGTCGTTAGCAATATAAATAACAAAGTTCCGGAAGGCAGACTGACGCGAAATATGACGCTATATTAATCTGACATAAGATGACTGAAGTAATAGTATAATGTTGTAATTTACTGAAGGTTTATTTCAATTTTGAATTTATTGAACAGGATAAAATGTTTCCATTTAAAATTGTGTCAAATATGAAAATTAAAGTGTATTTATATTTCTTACTATAATGAAAAATTATTATTACTTAAATTCATATAGTTAGTGTATATTACAATTAAAATGGTTTTATATAAAATTTTATTACAATTACAATTAAATATATTTATTTTCTTACTCTCATCAAATTATTTTGCTGAATATAAAAAGGCAGCTCACAGTGAATTGACATACAATTATTTCGTTAAATGTCAACGCACCTCACAGCGAATTATACTAGACAGCTATGACATAATCATTTTCGAACGGTATAAATTTTTTTTTCAGTAGAAAAATCATATATTAATATGCTGCAGCAAATCATTACATATTTCCGGTTTATATGTTAAACCGATAGCGTAACAGGCTTATGACCCAAGGCACAGTCGCCTCTACAGATAATTAAAGACTCAAACTGGGCGCATGCATGGATATGGTAAGAAGATGAGAGTGTAAAACTGTAAGCTAAAAGGAGATCATATGTACAGATTTTTTGTTATAAATTTGAAAAACAAAAGAAAGAATATAATGACATTTAGACAATAACGTCCTACCCACCTTTCTGCAAATAAAATAATAAATCAATAATAAAACAGGGTTGTGTAATTCATGTGTCAATTATTTTGCTATATGTCAACGCACCTCACAGCGAATTATACTCGACAGTTATCACATGATCATTTTTCAACTTTATAATTTATAAATTTAAAAAACAAAAGAAGATAAAGAAGGGATATAATGACATTTAGACAATAAAGTTCTACTTACCTTTCTTGAAAATAAAATAATAAATCAATAATAAAACAGGGTTGTGTAATTCATGCCTTTTGAATATATTTATCAAATAATAAATTTACATTTTGAAATTTAATTTATAAAATGT
>APFE030442356.1:0-14875 GCA_000404065.3 Pinus taeda | reverse complement strand
TAAGTATTAAGTTTTTATATTTTTATTCACTACTTCTAAGCATAAAGTTATGTAATATCATAGTTCTATGGAGTTTATTGTATGTATCATGTTTTTATATATTTATTAACTAAATTTAAATATGAATTGCACCTAAAAATCTACCTTACCTTATTGTTGACTTCCTAGTCATGCACCTTGTCTTTGCAAATCCTACAATTCCTACTCCTATTGATCCCCCTCGCATGTTCGTTAGCTAATTCTCATCTTGAACAGGTTGAAATCCAAGCTTAAATTATCAACACGGATCCTCAAGGTGAGCTTCAACCATTTGGAGACCTCATGTTTCCTTCCAAAAGAGGCCACAAATATAAAGTTTGAGGTTCATTCCAATCGAATTGAGGAGTACATCCAATAGATGAGAGATCATGCTTTGATCAGAAAATTTCCTTAGCATGTGGTCCTCAAATGAACCGCTCACCTACTAAATTCAAAACAAGCAGAAGCCAAAGGGATATATCAAATTGGAGCGGTGGGAAATAATGGCCAATGTGAAATATCACATGAGGGTTTTCAAAATTGGCCCATACATCTTCAACTTTGTATGATTATATTTTAGGTTTTGGATGGAGAGAATTGTTCTAGACAAAGAGGATTTTACAACAACCTCAGTGTGGATGTAAATATACTTTCTTCCTAGAGAATTCTAGGTTGAAGAAATATTATAGACATTCAATATGCTTTGGTTCATATTTTCTAAGTCACAAAAGCCACTAAACAAGAAAGATACATATCTTATGCTTGCATGTGCATATATATGAATATCTCAAAGCCCCTTTCCTAGTCGATTGATATCCATTACCAAGATGAACTCTGAAAGAAAACCTTGGACTATGAACATTCTACTGCAATAGATGTAATGAATACATGCATCTCTACAAAAGTTGCCCCTTGTTGGTTTCTCATATCACTCCAGATTAATACCAAGCTGTAGATGATGATAGTTTCTCTAGATTGATTAATTGCCACCAAAGACATATGCCTCCACTCCCACAAATACACTTTCAAAAAGAACCTATTACCAACAACAAATTTGAATCATAGGCAAATATAGAATCCCCCACCTCTCCTTTGAACTCCTCCCCTCAGAGATCAAAATGCCTAGTACGAGAAAGACCAAAGAATCCTTTAGGGTTTCTCCTCTTACTTCCTTACAACTTGTACATTCAAATCCTCAACACCACTCTGAGAAATATATTAGGTTGTTGCAAAACAATGAGGGCAACAAAGAAATGGGTTTGGATACTCTCAACCTCCAAGCATTGCTAAGGAATGGAAATATAAAGATCCATGTAACACTCCCTCCCACCTTCCTTAGACTCCTTGGGTTGCGAGACGTGTTACTTTTTAATTAACCTGACCTTGAGGGTCTACTATGGCGATGGGATCACAAAAATCCTCCCTCTCCAAAGTTTGTAGAAATAATTTTAGATATCATCCTCACATCTAGCTCGTCAAGAGATTTCTAATGATATAAACTTGATCTCCATCCAACTCTTGGATTGGAATATATGCTTGTTTGAAATCCAACCAATATAATTCCTTTGTGTTAGCTAGGAATACCATGTCACATATCATCTAGCCACGCACATATCTCAATTCCTATAAGGAAAGAACACGCAAGTATCTTATCCCACTATGAAAATTAGGGTCCTTGTCTCAATAGATCTACCCCATATGTTTCCATGACAAGTCCCCATCATAGCCAACCCAATCATCATGTCATGATGATCGCAAGTCCATGTATTATTTATTCAATTCTAAAACCTAATTAGTGAGGTCCACACAACTAGGAAATTTGTCGAATGCCATGGATTCTCTTGAGAGCAGTAGACCTCGTTGTTGTCTTGTTCTTGGGTTATTCTGAAAATGAAACCCCATACATGCTAAGTGGTTTTTTCCTATGCACACCATTATAATAGGGAATTCCACCCACAGAGATGTCATCCAAAGGGGAACCCATTCATGTATACATCATCCCAACCACATGAATTCTCAATTGTGTCTTTTCCAAACTTAACATTGAGGGCCCATGGCATGCACACGCCATCCCACCCTGACTCATCTCTAACTTTATGCAAATATTATTTGCAAATGAAATTCCTAGGGTTATGATTACATCATCATGTCCCTAGCTCATTCAAAACCTCTCCCCAACTCCAATTTGACTCAAATTTCCCATGGTGATAGGCCCCCAATACAATCAACTACATTTACCTAGAGTGAACATAATGAGATGACGAGTTGAACTTTAAATATCTAGATTGAGGTACGCATGATTAAGATGGAAAAGTAGTTGATGGTAGTTGATTAACGATAACAAATAAAACACCTCTTAACCCCAAAATAACATGGATTCAAAGATAAGAAAATGAGTAGGAGCCCTAGTAAGGATTCACATAACATTCATGACTTAATCAAGGAAATATTTCAGTTATTCAGATCATCTTGATCTACTATAAACTCATTCAGATAATCTTGATCAACATTTATCTAGGATTGTGTAGTGTTTAAATTACTCATACATACTACTAGACAATAGAGTCTAGATTCATATCACACAAGTTCATGTCACTGAGCCTAGCCACACAAAATCATATCCCAAACATGAACCATATCCAAGCCTACTTTTGTAATTCATTCTATGGCTAAAACAATAACAAAAATTGAGAGTTTTATCAAATGAACAAAATTGTTGTCACTAAAAAATGATCACCTAGCCATTTCTAGCTAGGTGGATTGAAATACACCATGTAGATTTAATTTTACCATAGTAAAATTACTTCCACTCTAAAAAATAATTTAATAAACCACTTCTATAAAATTAATAAAAAAAAAAACCGATGAGAATAATTAGATAAATTATTATTTATTTAATGTCTAGGAATAATTATTAAATCATTATTTAATAATTATTCTTTGACATATTTGACTAAATCCCTTAGGAATATTGAAATAAATCATTTTTTATTTGAATTTCCTTATTTCTATTATTAGAATAACTATTAAATCACTATTTAATAATTATTTTGATTTCAGACATTTCTTGTTTTTCGTGAAATAATTAATAAATCATTTTATTTGTTAATTATTTCTAAATAAATGTATTTAACCATTTTAAATTCCTTTTCCCTCTCCAATAAATATAATAAAGTATTCTAAATAATTAGATCTGAATTTGGTCAATAATATTTTATTATTCTCTATTTTCAAGATTAACTCCATACTTTGCTATATAAAGGAGGGTTTTTCATCCATTCTTTAGTGTGATCATTATCATCGTCAACATTATCGCCATTTTCTTGAGCTCCCATTTGAGCTCATCAT
Organism: Pinus taeda; assembly: GCA_000404065.3. Lineage (NCBI taxonomy): Eukaryota > Viridiplantae > Streptophyta > Pinopsida > Pinales > Pinaceae > Pinus > Pinus taeda. The sequence goes on along the minus strand of APFE030442356.1, from coordinate 11,509 downwards.
TTTGTTTGGGTTTTTCACATGATTGAGAGAGGTAATTCTATTTCTAAAGAATCAAGGATATCAAAGGACCCATCCCATGGAGGGGGACTTACATACCAATCTCTAGATCTCCTTCACCAAGTGCTATCAATAAAGATTTATTCATCTAAAATTGTCTTTCTAATTGGGTTAATATTTTGGATAAATTATTTTGCTGCTATTTGTTTTAGATCTTGGTGTTGCATATCTAGAATGACAACAATGATCAAATTGTTGTAAGGGTCACTTGTCACTTAGTGAGTTATGTGATGATTTTTGGTACACCTTCTAGAATTTTCATACTAATAAATGGAGACTCCACTAGATCTTTAGTTACACATTTGTTGTCCAACAAAATGGTGACTCTACTGGTTTAATAACCACGTTCTTGGGTGATTGAAGTTTCAGAAATTTCAAGGTTTCTTAAGCCATTTTTTAGGCCTCCCACTTTTTATTTCCATTTTTAAGCCTATTTTGTCAAATTTTCAAATTCTTACAGGTTTTTGGTCTTTTCCGCAGGTCACAGGTACCATCTGAGTAGGAGACGACAAAATATGTCCGAGATCTGTCGATTGAGAATCCCTCAGACAGAGCACACATTTTTTCCCTTTGGTGCACTCCAGAGTGCACTTTTTGGCTGATCCAAAATGGATTTTGGATAGATTTCTAAGTCTAAGTGTTCCTCACAGAGGAAAATGAAAGTACAAGAATTCTCTTGGAAATAGTCCCATTTCATAGATCTTTTCATTCTGAATCTAACGCAATTTGAATGGGTGAAAATGGACTTCAGATGAAGAAGTTATTGTAAAAAGAAATTGTCCATTGTCCTTTGAAAATGAGGCATTTTCTTATTAAATGGGACTTAGGAGAAATAAAGGCTTTCTAAAGGAAATTGCATCACAAATGTGCAAAAAGGAGGACTTAAAGTAGAGGTGGAAGAGAACCCCGACTGCGACCCCTGACATATTGCATCGAAGATAGGCTCGCATGCGATATTGGGACCCTAGGCTATGTGATGAAGCGATTGCGATCGGCGGATTGGCGATCAACACACCCAAAAGGTAAGGACCCCCGGGCCAATGCGACATGCGATTACTGATTATCAGCATCGGTGGATTGGCATCGACGTATGGCATATGAAAAGACTCGAGTCGTAGTGGATGTTGATATGTGATCAACGATGGCACTAATATGCAATAGTGCCGACTTGCGATTACGATGATCAGATCGGTGGATCGACGTCGGCGATATGAGGTCTCATCGCAATATTCCATGGTATATGGAAAGAACCCCCAAGCCATTATGATTGCAATTAGTAATCAAGACCCAGACTCGATAAGGATTATCTACGCAATTGCATAATATTTGAAATTTGGGGATTTCAGATTTTCTATGTATTCCTTTGTATTTGGCCATTTGGCCATGTGATAATGCAATGTGGTATGGCAGCCAAAGGCAGACTCGATAGGGATTATAGGCCCGATTTCATAGATTCTGAAATCTGGTTTTTCGAGATTTCAATGTAATCCCCGTTTATTTGGGGTTTTCGCCAATCCACCTATGTGATGCGATATACGACTAATGGCAGCTCTGATAGGGTTTATAGGGGTGATTTAATGGAATTTGAAGTCTGGGACTTCGCGCCTGATAGTGTATTTTCAGAAAATCTTTGTGTATTGTAATTTTGTCCATTTTCAGGTTTTTGCCTGGAGGAAGGCCTCGAATCATCTGTAACCGCCCCTGATCATCATGCCATGCTGTAGGCAGGTGTTTTTGCAATCAATGATGCATTTGAAAGCCACAGAGCCACATAGCCAGATGGCTAGTCGAACAGACAAGGAGCAGATAAGTCGCAAAGCCACAAAGGGATGATTACATGTAGAGAAATGGCTAGGAAGCCACAGAGCCAGAAAAAATGCCTCAAAGGAGCCAGAAATCCCAATTGACGAGGGCCTAGAGGTTGTTGAAGGAGAGCTGTTAGCTATGACAACGAAAAGCCAGAGAGCACGATTAACAGGTAGCAAAGCTGCTAAAGGTGATTAGAAGGTTGCTAAAGGTCACTTAGAGGTCGAGTGAACCATTAATGTACGCAGAGGACAAGAGTGAGCTCAAAGAAGCTAGAGCTGAAGAGCCAGAGCCAGAGCCGAGAGTCAAGAGTCAGAGCTAGAGCCGAGAGCCAAAGCCAGAGCTAGAGCCAGAAAGCAGAGAGCTTCAGAGCTAGGGATGAGAGCATGTTCTAAGCCCATTGCTTCTATGTAAAGCAGTGGAGTTGAGTGTGGAGCTTGTGAAAGGACTAACGCCCTAATCCGAGAGAGCCTAGTTGATTTGACTAGAGCTCAAGGAGACATAGCCCAAGAGTTTTAGGTGAACTCCATATTAAACTTGCTATCTTATGTGTTCATTATTTGTTGTAATATTTTATTGTTATATGTATGTTATATTAGCATAAACAACATAATTTTAAAGCACATAGATAGTCAAAAATAAACACCAGCATACACCTTAATTTCAAGCACATTATTAATTCAGCAATTGGTTAATCGTTTGGGTTTTGGAAATATTTAATCTTTGGAAGTGGGAGAGGTTCTTGTAAGCTTGACAAGAAGCCTTTTGTGCCCCATTTTCAGATCAGGTGGTATCAGAGCCTAAGATTGGTTAACCCCACCTTCAAAGAAGGTGATATCAAAGTTGGTTATATCAGAGCAAGTGGTATCAGCTCAGAATGCTTGATTGACAGAGCAAGTATTTCTTGTCTGAAAGGTGTTTGGGCAATCAAGGATTGATTGTTTGATTTATTGTATGCTTGTGTGAAAATTGACTATTATTTGAGTTGCAGAGGTGAAGGGAAAGTTATTGATAGCTCAGTCCAGGAAGGACAAGAAGGAAGAAGGGCTGAAGGCATTCTTCTATCCTAAAGGACTTTAAAGAAATCCTTGAAGCACAAGAGGTTTGTTGCAAAAGGTTGCTTAAATAAACTCTTTATTAATCTTGTTTGAGGTTCTTTTGTTCATTGGCATAATGACAACTTCTACAAGTGTATCTTCAAATTCCCCCTTCATCACAAGATTCTTTGATGGAGACATGAAGCAAGACTTGTTCATCATGATGGACAAGGTGAGAGAAATGTATGAGGATGGAAGGAAGAGCAGCATACTTAGAGAGAGCAATTGAATTCCATGAAGGAAGAGAAGCAGTTGCTTTCTGACAAATTGCAGGAAATGGAGAGGCAACTTCATATTGCAAATATGAACCTGAAAAGGATGCATGAGTTGGAGTCATAGCTCTTTGTTTCCAAAGAATCTTATTCAAGTATCAGCTTAAAGAAGAGGTAAAAAATTCCTGTGTGTCTTCAAATTCTTCTAAGAATGCTTATATTGGTTCTTTGGAAAAACATACTAGAGGAATAGGTTCCAAGTTAATGTCCAAGATGGGCTATGAAGGAAAAGGCTGGGTAAACATGCACAAGGTATTATCGAGCCAATAATGGTTGAGGAAAGGCCTAATATTTAGGTCTTGGCTATGGACAATCTTATGGAGAAAGTTCCAAAGCTATCGTGAAGGCCATTGAAACAACGCCAAGAAGGAGTTGCGTTGCAGGTCTTCTACCTCAAGAGTGTGAATATTGTATTAAGGAGGAATGTAATAGCTTGAAACATCATTTGTAGGATGCAGGTGTTCAGAAGCACACACTTGAACCAGAGAGTTGTGGAAATTTTGAAAGCCTTGAAGAGATTGATGTTGTTCCAAAGGGAGCTACTTCTTCATTCAATTCACCTCCTCATGAAGAAAATAGAGGTGAAAGAGAAAGGTATAAATATGGTTCTAACCATATTCTTTTTTATTTTGCAAAGCATGATAAATTTCCACATAGATATTGGAAAAGAATTGCATGTACCTTTTGTGGTTTGGATAACCATCATGTTTCTAGATGTTGCAAGAGAATGGCCACATACAAGAAACTTTTGAAGCAAAAGAATCAAGAAGCCAAAGGTCCATTGGACAAGGCAAACCATGCTGTCAAGAGGATGCACATGTGTTGCACTTACTTGCATAAGCAAGGACATGTTGCTGCAAAATGTTGGACTTTGAATCCAACAATGCTTCCACAAAAGTTGAAGAAGGTGGAAAGAGAAAATGGCAGGAATGGAAAGGAAGATTCCATGATTGATGTGTTTCAAGATGATTCACATGTTGATGCTGATGTGAAGACAAAGTTAGCACCTTTGAAATGGATTGATAAGAAATGGTTAGAATTCTTATCCAATTAAGGTTGCATGCCTATTTGATATAATGCATCTATTTGCATTCATTTGTTAATGGAATGCATGCGAATTTCCAAGAAGGTGAATGGAGAAGTTGAGTAGGATACTCACTTTGTTGCTGCAACATTGTATTTCATTTCAGGTTCGAAAGTATAGTGTGCTTAAGCGAAAGTTGAAGGATGAAATGCATGCATGCTAATGATGTGCATGAACACAGGGATGTTGATGATTTCCTTATATTTGAACATGTATGTGTAATTAACTTGAAGGGTTGATTGCTTTGTTGTAACCATGCATGTAATGCAATATTGACTTGGGAAATGTTTAGTTGGTCTCCATGACGGAGATAATGATGAAGTGTTTTATCTTTTGAAAAAGAATCCTTGAGATCTTTTCAACATGCTTGACTTGAAGGGTCATTTGTTTTAAAGGCATGTTTTGTGGGCTTGTCATCTAGTCCATCATTTGTATGCAGATGTAAGACATGGAGGCGTTCACAAGATGTGGAATCTGTTTCTTTTGTTGAAGCAGGAGTTTAGGCCATCTAGTTGTTGTCTGTATTTATATTGCTGTTAACAGTTGTTGTTGATAGCTCTTCAAAAAGGTACAAATGATAATTTTGTGAAGCAGATGTACTTCACATTTGTTTGAGACACCTTGGATCAATGATCAAGGTAGAGAAGTTCAAACTACCTTCTGTGACCATCTCAGTAGGAGTTATGCAGGAAGGCAAGGAGGAGGACAATTTTTCCCAGGAAGACCAGCACATCCAGGAAGGAGAGTGGTCAAAGGCTTTGGTTCAGAGGCACTATGCAAGGAAAGTGTGTGGAGGCTAAAAGAAGAGGGTGTTGTTACTCTCATTTACTGTTCAAATCAGTATATTAGTCTTTTTGAGACCAAAAGTTCTTTAGTGGGAAGGCATTATCCAAAATGGATTTGGGATAAACTTCTAAGTCTAAGTGTTCCTCACATAGGAAAATGAAAGTCCAAGAATGCTCCTGGAAATATTCCCATTGCATAGATCTTTTCAGTGTGAATCTAACATAATTTGAATGGGAAAAATTGGACTTCAGATGAAGAAGTTATTGTAAAATGAAATTTCCCACTGTCCTTTGAAAAGGAGGCATTTTCTTATTAAATGGGACTTAGGAGAAATAAAGGATTTCTAAAGGAAATTGCATCGCAAATGTGCAGAAAGGAGGACTTAAAGCAGAGGTGGAAGGGATCCCTGACTGCGACCCCCGACTTATCACATCCGAGATAGGCCTACATGTGATATCGAGACCCTGGGCTATGCGATGAAGTGATTGTGATTAGCGGATTGGCAGATCGGTGATTGGCACACCCAAAAGGGAAGGACCCCCTAGCCAATGAGACATGTGATTGCCAATTATCGGAGTCAGAAAATTGGCTTTGGCATATGCCATATGAAAAGACCCAGGCCGTAGCGGATGCCGATATGTGATCAGCGATGGTGTCGATATGTGACAGTGCCAACTTGCAATTACGATGATTGGATCAGCGCATCGACATCAGCGATATGAGGTCGCATCGCAATATTCCATGGTATATTGAAAGAATCCGTAGGCCATTGTGATTGCGATTAGTGATTAGGACCTAGACCCAATAAACATTATCCGCCCGATTGCATAATATTTGAAATCTAGGGATTTCAGATTTTCTATGTATTCCTTTGTATTTGGCTATTTGGCCATGTGATGATGCAATGCGATATGGAGGCTAGAGGTGGACCCGATATGGATTATAGGCCCGATTTTATAGATTTTGAGATCTGGTTTTTTGGGATTTCAATGTAATTCTCATGTATTAGGGGTTTTGGCCAATCCACCTATGTGATGTGATATGCAACTAATGGCAGACCCGATAGGGTTTATAGGGGTGATTTAATGTAATTTGAAGTCTGGGATTTCGCGCCCGATAGTGTATTTTTAGAAAACCTCTGTGTATTGGAATTTTGTCCATTTTTGGGTTTTTGCCTGGAGGAAGGCCCAGAATCCTCTTTAACCGCCCCTGATCATCATGTCACATTGAAAGATGGCATTTTTGCAGACAATGATGTGTTTGAAATTCACAGATCCATAGAACCAGATGGCCAGTCAAACAGACAAGGAGCAGAGAAGCCGCAAAGCCGGAGAGGGATGATTACATGCAGAGAAATGGCTGGGGAAGCCATAGAGCCAAAAAAGAAAGCCTCAAAGGAGCTAGAAAGCCCAATTGGCAAGCGGATGGAGGTTATTGAAGGAGAGTTGTTAGCTATGAGAGCGAAAATCCATAGAGCATGATTGATAGGCAATAAAGTTGTTAAAGGTCGTTGGAAGGTTGCTAAAGGTCGCTTGGAGGTAGAGCGAACCACTGATGCACGCAGAGGCTGAGAGCGAGATTAGAGAAGCCAGAGCCAAAGAGCCAGAGCTAGAGCCAAGAGCCAAGAGTCAAAGCCAGAGCCGAGAGCCAGAGCTAGAGCCAGAGCCAGAGTGAGAGCCAGAGTGAGAAAGCTAAGAATTTCGAAGCCAGCGATGAGATGGTGTTCTAAGCCCATTGTTTCTATGTAAAGTAGTTGATTTGACTGTGGAGCTTTTAAAAGCACTGATGCCCTAATCCCAGAGAACCTAGTTGAGTTGACTAGAGCTCAAGGAGGTGTAGCCCAAGAGTTTTGGGTGAAATCTATATTAAACTTGATGTCATATGTGTTTGTTATTTGTTGTAATATTTTACTGTTATATGTATGTTATATCATTATAAACAATAGAATTTTAAAGAACATAAACAATAAAAAATAAGCACTAGCGTACACCTTATTTTTGGGCACATTATTAATTCTGCAATTGGTTAATCATTTGGATCTTGGGAATATTTAAGCTTTGGAAGTGGGAGAGGTCCTTGTAAGCTTGAAAAGAAGCCTTTCATGCCCCATTTTTAGATCATTGGCCGAGGAACTACTCTCTCATTGAAAATAGGTTAGTACCTCCGTTCTACAACTTTTCTGAAAAATTTTCAATTATTTTTTTTTATATTTTTGTCGAGAGTGTTGTGTGCAGACTGGTTTGGGTTTTTCAACTTTGTTAATCAACCTCCCTCAGGCCTAGATCCACTTATTTTGTCTCTTTGAGGAAGGAAATATCCCCCTAAGGTTTAAAGTACTCCTCCACATTGTTAGGAAGACATTTGTTGAGTGAGGAGTCCAAGGTTTTCAAAGCTTTTAGTCTTTGTTTTTCAGATCCATTCGATATGTTTATTTTAACTTTTCTCAATTTATATTTTGGTTTTTCCTTTTCCTCCTTAGGATCCCTTGGAGCATCCTAGGTCTTAGAGCTTGATACCTATCCTTTACAATGGTTTTCACTTTTGATTTTTTCTATTTGTCTGCACCGTTTCCAGCAGCTAAGGGCCTTTAGATCCTAGTCCCTTGACATCAACTCTCTTTTGCCTCTTTATGTGTCTTTGAGTAGCTTGCTTTCCTTCTCTTGCTTAGCTTCTTAGTATCCCTTGTGGGTGGGGTTGTGTATGCTTGATTGACTATGTAATTTTCTGCCATTTCATACTCATTTATGGTATTTTAGAATTTTACTTGTAGCAACATATGGCATCATGAAACATGCTTAATTAAATCATCCACATGACACATATTTTACACACACTCACACCTTAAGCGAACGAGAGCTTGGTTAACATAGTCAATCGAAGGCTTTAAACACTTTACATTAGTAAATCAGCACACATAAATTAAGCCCACTTGCGTATCATGACCAAACAATCTTTATCGTGCAGGTGTATAGTCGGTAGGATAGACTTCCGATAACACCCATCGATCACTTTTCATTGAGACATAGAAGTTACCATATTAGGAAGGTTAAAATCCTTCACCATGCCACGGTCAAAGCCAAAGTGCATCAGAAACCCTATTCAGAGGGGCTTAGGCTAAGTCATCATGGAGAAGCTCTCCTTAGGGCTACCCAACCTGTGGCAGGGAATTTTGTGTGGTGGATGACTAACAAGAAGCTCAAGACTCAACCACCCCTGTGGGACGAAGGTAACCGTAGTGAACAATATTAGGAAAACACCTTATAGGACTAGTTGTGGGAAGAAATTGGTCCTCTACATCACCTTTCTCTTGACAACTTTGCTTGTGGGGATGAGATTATGTCAAGTAATAAGTTCTTTGGAAGGCCATATGGAATAGTAGATCTAGGATTGTTTGAGGATTCAGATCATCTATAGGCTAGGGTTTTTTTTATTTGATAGGACGTGTTTACTTGCATTCGAGTAACATCATTCAAATAGTTAGTTTACACTTGGCACCACTGCACTAGGTGTTTACTTTTTGGTTGTCACTCTTTCATTAATATCACTATCACTTAATCTAGACATCATAGTGCCTCCAAGGCATTTGTCGCATTACATTCGAGGGCTTCAATCTTAGTTCCCATTAGGCCTTATCACTCCTCCCCATCGGGTGTGAGTTCATCCTCCTAGTTCTACATCAAGTCATCATTCTGATTATGATAATTCGTCCCATTCATCCTTTGATTCTACGACCCCTCATCCTCATATCACCATCATGTCACATGCCAATGCAGGTGCAAAAACCTAGGGTTTAACCTAGGTGCCAACTAGGGTACCTCCACTAGCGAAACCTCAACTAGTGTGGTCACTCCGACTCCTCTACTTCCTTTTTTCATTGGTCTAAGTCTCCTAGATTTTAACCAGCTTATCAATGATCCCCTTCTACATGATCCCACATGGCCAACAATTCCTACAAAACTCCCTTCAGACATCTTGAAGTTTGAGGGTAATCCTGGAGAAGATCCAACCAATCATGTTTTCTCCTTTTGTATGTGGTATTCATTAAATTCTACTACCGACAACTCCATTCATCTTTGGTTGTTGCAATGCATGCTCACTAGAGTTGTTGCGAAGTGGTGTATGGACTAGTCCAGGGAAAGCCATTCCACCTTAGCGACTCTTTCCACAACCTTTCTTTCATATTTATAGTTATCTCTCCATTATGATACCGACACTAAACTTTTGACTTTTTTTTGTTAAACTTTTGCCACTCACCTTTACGACCATGTTTGGGAATGGCATAGAAGGAGGAGCGTCTCTTGAGCTCTTGATTTCAAAGACCGAGTCTATATGTATTGGTTTCTTATATCATTGCTGGCCCCCATTGTGAAATATGTTGCTTCTCATGTTCCTCAATCCGAGGAAGAATCTCTCCAGATAGTTATCAAATTTGACATAATTTACACCCAGCCAGGTTACATTTACATTGTCGTCCCCAATCTACCTTGACCTTGCACTGCTAATGCATTGGGGACATCTCATACTACGGATGGCATTGTTTGAACTCTTTCACACCCCCAACCATATTCTCCTCCTGAGATGATTTATGGTCAACCTCAGGGAGGGACCAGTCCCATGTATAATTATCCCTCCCCCAATCCTTATCAGGGCACTCCTTATTTAGGTCCCAACACACCATATGAATATCCCCATTCACATCAAGTGATACGAGGGTCATCTATTGCACCTATTGCTTATATCAATGTTTTCCCATATCCATATTATCCATACATAGAACCTAGCGCCCCAGCCCCCCATGCCTGCCCCCCTCCACCACAGTAAGCACCTCGTCCACAAGGACATGTGTACGCTCGATAGAGTTGTCCCAATCCCACGAATCCAAAGAAAAGGAACAAGGGGAAGGGAAATAGGAACCAAAAGCAACAAGCTAATCAAGGCAACCAGGGTGCTCCACCTAACCCCGCAACCCACCAACAGGTTTGTCAGCCTAAGCAGAACAAGGGTCCTTGTACAAATTCTTTTTTGGCTCATTTTGGATTCTATAGTCATTATACTCATGATTTTCCCATGTTAACTCAAATGTGCCAAGCATGGGAAGCTCAAGTAGCTTCTCGAGGATTACAACCCTCTATTCCTCCTCCCTCTCTTGCTTCATCTCAACCCATTGTGCTTACCAACCATTTTCCCCACCAAGGGTATATAGTTGGCCAACCTTTGCAAGGTAAGGATGCTCAACCATATCCTCCATATGGTCACCATGATTATCAAATTCTCATGATGAATTCTGATGAGGTAAAAATGGAACAAGTCAACCTCCATACTCGATTGCATCAGTACGGCAAGCCGCCTGCTAAGTATACAACTGAATCCCAACCCAAAGTGTCTACAAAGCCTCTATCATCAACCAGCGGTACCTTACAGATCCCTCAAACTAAGTTTGACTTCATACCCAAGATCCCCAATGGCCCGTTACATCGAAATCCTACTTCTAGGAAAGTTGCCCATACATATAGTATAGTATATGACTTGCCACAGTCTCCTGATGCCATTTCAACACTGGAAGTCCTCCAGATGTTCCCATTACAATGGAAATATCTACTATATATTTTAGGTGTCGTAGATACTCAAGAATATCAAATGATTGTCTTCCATGTTGACAAGTTGGATAACCCTCCTTTACCTTCATCCGTTGCTTTCCAAATTTCAGTCTCCATTCAAAACACCACTGTCCAACAGTATATCATTGACGAAGGCGCATCCACATGTGTGATGGCCTCCAGTGTTTGGAAACAACTTGGTTCCCCTGAAATATCTCCTTCCACCATCACTTTGCATGCATGGGATGGTCACCCCTCACAAACCCTTGGCTTGTATCACAACTGCCCAGTCATAGTTGCTAGCAAGACCATCCTAACTGACATCAAATTCATTGATGCTCCCTTCGACTATAATATGCTTTTGGGTAGTAGTTGTACTTATGCCGTGTCATCTATCACATCCGCGGTTTACGTAAGATGTGCTTTCTCCACAATGGAAAGATCATCACCATCGCTCAGTTGACATATTACGATCCAAAAGCCTAGACTTCGCCTCAGACCAACATTTCTTTCGTGGATGACAATAAGACTATCTCGCCTATTTCTCTAGGAGTCTATAAAGATTCCTATTTACTTGGTGATTACTATGCCCCCTGTTTGGTCAATTTAGTGTGATCTAAATTGCTATTTATATTGTCAACCCCGGGTTCGTAAACTGACGAAGTGAGGTGTAATATATGTACTTAGATAACCACTTCCTTAGGTTTTTGTCATTTTAAGCTTTTTAGTTTTCTTTTGGATTTTATTCTTTTCTTAATGTGTGGTGATGAAAGTGAAGTGTGAAGTGTGTGGAGTGTAAATGGTGATGAT
>APFE030442353.1:115936-140598 GCA_000404065.3 Pinus taeda | reverse complement strand
AGGTCCACAAGAAACTGTTCAAGGTTATTGCACCAGATTTAACCATATATACAATGAAATTCCTCAGAGTCTCAGACCTCCACCAGACTTGGCCCTGATCAAATTCCCTGATGCATTTGACTCTGATATGGCATACCAGCTTAGGGAAAGAGATCCTCGAAGCTTAGAAGACATGCAGAGTATAACGGTCAGTGTTGAGGCCAACCTAATTTCCAAACGAGCTAGAGCCAGGACTGAAAGGAGAGTACCTTTAAAGGAAGAACCCTCTGCTTTTGAACAAAAATTAGATGCTATCATCAAAGGAATGGACAGACTTGGGGATAGAGTAAAAAAAATTGAAAGAAAATCATCTTGGGATGGTCAACCAAGTAATGATGGAAGAAATCCAAACTTTAGAAAAAACTAGAACCCTAACATTGCAAAGTTTGGGCCTGACCAAAACATTAGGCCCCCATATCAAGAAAATTTTGCTCAAGTTTCAACATCTACTGAGCCCACAGGAGATACTCAGATTAACTTAATGGGTCTCAACAGTGAACAACAAATTTTCCTAACCAAAGCAGATCAAGAGGCTCACACTCTCGGTTAATTCCAAATTCAATCTGGGGAATCATTTGATTTTAGGGAAGGATATGACACAGTTGTCTATGAAGTTCACAAACAATATAATCTAAGAAGCAGGAGAATAGATGTCCCTGATGACAATAAATAGAAAGAAACCAAGCAACCTATCAAAGCTAAAATCAATAACCCTCCTATACAAACTCCTCCTAAGGCAATTCCTAACTCAAACAATCCAACAATTGAAGATGTTTCAGATAATCAACAATCAAATAAACAATCTTCAACTTCCATTTCTTCCAAAGAAGTTGTGGCAGAACCTCCACAAATTGATATAAAAACAACATCAACTCATAACAACATTCCTGTAAAGGAGATAGATACAAAAAATGCAACAGAAAAATAAAACCTTGCTGCCCAAAATGAAAAAACTCAAACTGAAAACCCTTCAACCTTGAAACCGAAATAGGAAAGCTAAAGATATCCATTCCACTTTCAGAACTGGCTAAGCATCATGTCTATAGAGAACAAATCAGCAGATCACTTCAAATTTCAGAAAACAGAGATGCAGTAAATGTCCTTGATGACCAACCTGAATTAATTTTTGGCCCTGAAGTAAACGGAAAATCGGTAGATGGAGGGGTTCCTCCATTCTATGTAAGTCCAAACATTCATGATAAAATACTTCACAATGTAATGTTTGATTCTGGTGCTTCTTATAATTTAATGCCCAAATCTGTAATGGAGAAGTTGGACCTAGATATTACCAGGCCATACAAAGACTTGTTCTCTTTTGATTCCAGCCAGGTTATATATCTAGGAATAATCAAAGACTTATGTGTATCATTAGTCCAATACCCAGCCAAAACAATTTTAATGGATGTGGTAATAGCTGATATTCCACCCAAATATGGAATGCTATTGTCTAGGTCTTGGGGAGCAAAACTGCAAGGATCATTACAGTTGGATATGTCCTATGCAACTATTTCAGTATTTGGGCAACCAAATAAATTATATAGAGAGACTTTAATGAAGTATGTGGTCAGCAGCCAAGAGAAACCCCAGAATTATCCCATTTTTTCCATGCATTCTGATATGGACTCCATCCTATACAATGATGAAATTTACCCCCCAACTGACGTCAAAGCTTTGGTGCTAGAGCAGAAAAATATTCATAAATGTAAAATCTAGTGTTCAAATTCAAGAGATTTCTGTGAATAATGCTATATCAGACACACAAGGGAAACCACATGAAACTGAAAATCCAAATATCCCTAGTAAGCAAATTGCTAAGACTCCTAATACGGACTATAATCAAGAAATCCTATGGTATTTGGAATTTGATGGATCAGTCAATAAACTGGGAGCAGGAGCAGGGATTTGGATTCATAATATGGAAAATGATCATGCTGAAGGTCATGCATACAGGTTGAGTTTTAGATGCACTAATAACATGGCTAAATATGAAGCCCTCTTGCTAGGACTCACAATGATCAAAAGTTTAGGGGCAGTTTGGGTATCGATTTTGGGAGACTCGAATTTAGTTATCCAACAAATGAAAGGAAACTTCCTCACAAATGATCTCAGATTGAGATCTAATAGAGGGGCAGTAATTGAAATACTCAATACCTTTCTAGAAACACAGCTTGCCAAAATTCCAAGGAAACACAATTTGCATGCTCACAATTTGGCAACATTTGTCAACACTTGTAAACTTCCATTTGAGCCTAATCATTGTTTTATAGCTGAGATTAAACACAGGCCTAGTATACCTAAAAATGTAAAAAACTGGCAAGTATTTGACAATGACACTCATATTAGCAATTTCTTGACTTTAAAAGAAGAATTTTCTAGCACTAATATAGACACAGGCACTGTTTGTGAAGTTGATCAAATGGACAAAATTGAAACACATATCTCAGCTGAAATAGCAACTCAAATACTACATCCAACAAAATTTACTAGAAAAGAGATCAAGAGCTTAAAGAAATAGACTTTGATGAAACTGGTGAAGGAGAATCTGAAGTTATTAACTTAAAGGACAATCATCTGCCCATAGGATTAACTCCACTAGAAGACATTTTTTATTCTAATGACATATTAAGGAAGCCCAAAATGCAACCTCTAAATGCATAGATTAAGGATTGTAATATAGGAACTAAACAAAATCCTAAAATGATAAAATTGTCCAAAGCTTTGCCTCCTGGCCGAGAGCTTAAATATATTGAATTGTTCAAGGAATTTCAGGATGTTTTTGCATGGAGTTATGAAGATCTGAAATCTTATGATACTTTTGTGATCAACATACAATATCCCTCAAAGAAAATAAAAAACCTTTCAAGCAAAAACTCAGAAGGGTCAACTCTGTACTCCTCCCTCTAATTGAAAAAGAAGTCAAAAGAATGTATGAAGCTGGGATAATTGCACCCATTAGATTTTTAGAATGGGTCTCTAATTTAGTGCCAACCAGGAAGAAAACAGAAGAAATTAGACTGTGTATTGATTTGAGGAATTTAAAAGTCTCTTTAAAAGACCACTACCCCTTACCTAAGATGGACCACATTTTACAAAGGGTAGTAGGTGCCTCCAGAATTTCACTTTTGGATGGGTTTTCGGGCTTCAACCAAATTCTAGTTCACCCTGATGACCAAGATAAGACTGCTTTTACAACACCTTAGGGAACTTGCAAATATGTGAAAATGCAATTTGGGCTCAAGAACGCAGGAGCAACCTTTCAACGGGCCATGGCCATATCATTTGCTAAAGAAATTCATGATTTCCTGGTCATATACCTAGATGAAATCACTGCATTTTCCAAATCCGATCAGCAACACCTAGAGCATCTGAGACAAGTGTTTTTAATTTGCAGAAAATATGGTATATCACTAAATCCAGAGAAGTCATTATTTGGCCTAGAAGAGGGCAAATTGTTAGGCCACATCATCTCCAAAGAGGGCATTAGAATTGACCCAGATATAATACAATCCATTATGCAAGTTCCTCACCCTAGAAATATCAAAGAACTTCAAGCTTTCCTAGGGAAAATCAACTTTTTAAGAAGATTCATTCCTAATCTGGCTGAATTAATCAGACTACTGAACAACATGTTAAAGAAAGATTCCAAGGTCAAGTGGACAGAAGAGGCCAAACAAGCATTTGAAGAAATTAAATTGGCTTTAGCTAAAACATCAATCCTCCCAATCCCAAAGTTTGATAGGGACTTCATGATATTTTCATTTACATCAGAAAACATTATTGTCGTTGTCTTATTGCAAAAAGATGACCAAGGATGTGAGAAACCCATTGCTTTTTTCAGTAAAGCACTTAGAGATGCACCTTTAAAATATCAAATCATGGAAAAACATGCTTATGCACTTGTAAAAGCTATTAAGGACTTCATAGTTTATATCTTATATTCTCATGTGATAGCTTATGTGCCAAATACTATTGTCAAAGATATCCTAACTCAGGAAGGAATTGAAGGAAAACGTGGCAAGTGGATAGCTAACATTTTGGAATATGACATTGAAATTAAACCAACAAAGTCGATAAAAGGACAAGGATTAGCTAAACTTATGACTGAAACCAATTTTCAAGCCCTTGATATCAATGAACTAGATAATGAACAGGAGATGGCAACTCCACAGATCAATCAAGCCTTTTTACAATCACTTGGTATGCTGATATAATTAATGTATTGCTAAACCTGTAGGCTCCTCCAAGATTATCTAGAACTAAGAAAAGATCTAAAAATGAAAGCTTCAAAATTTTGTATTTTAGATGATGCTTTATTTTGGAAAAATCATGAAGGTGTTCTATTAAATTGTCTAATAAAAGATGAAACTGACAAGGTACTCAAAGAACTTCATGCAAGGGACTGTGGTGGACATTTGTACTAGAAATCAACTGCTGATAAAATCCTAAGGGCTGGACTTTATTGGCCCACCCTGTTTGCTGATGTAAAGAAATTTGTAACTTTTTTCCATAAATGCCAAATTTTTGAAGGCAAGAGGAAACTTTTGCCTCTACCCCTTAAACCAATTTCCACAGAAAAGCCTTTCCAACAATGGGGTTTAGAATTCATTGGGGAAATTAATCCTCCCTCATCTGGCCAACATAAATGGATCCTGACTACCACAGACTATTTCACCAAGTGGATAGAGGCCATCCCTTATAGACAAGCCAATGATTCATTGATCATGCAATTCTTAGAAACCAACATCCTATCCAGATCTGGTTGTCCTTAAAAGATTATCATTGAAAATGTTGCTGCTTTCAAATCCAAGATAATGATCAATTTCTGTCACAAGTACCACATTACCTTAGGCCACTCCACAGCCTATTACCCTCAAGGTAATGGTCTAGTCGAGTCATCCAATAAAAGCCTGATCACTATCATTAAGAAAGTATTGGAAGAAAACAAGAAAAATTGGCATAAGAAGCTTATCAATGCACTATGGGCAGACAGATTGACTGCAAAGAGGTCCATTGGAACAAGCCCCTATGAATTGGTTTATGGCATGGAGGCAATTTTTCCTACATCTTTAGGAGTCCTTGTGATGAAGTTGCTACAAGAAGTACAGGCAGAACCTAATGACATTCAGAGAAGAATAAATCAAACTATTCATTTACAGCAAACTAGAGAAGAGGTATATCAGAGATCTCAAGTGCTACATGAAATGCTCAAGAAGATGTTTGATAAAAGGAATAAGGCAGAGGATTTCTATATTGGAGACAAGGTTTTGAAATGGGACTCAAGGAGAGAAGACAAAGGAAAACATGGGAACTTTGATTTCCTATGGAGGGGACCTTTTATCATCCAGGCTGTATAAGGAAACAATACTTACTTTTTAAAAAGTCTGCATGGTGCAGAAGCAGAGGGAGGACCAGTTAATGGCAGGATGCTCAAGCACTATTTTGATCTGGTTGTCTGAGGTATTTTTGTCTTAACCTGTACATACTTTATATTTAATAATGTCTAGGCTCGGATTGGACAGGAAATTTGCTGAAGTTGAAGCCCGAAGAGAAGGCCCTAAGCTTCACAACTACAATTGTCATAAGTATAATGAAGCAACCAGCAAAAGCAGATTTCAGAGCGAAAACAGAGGTGTAGTTGTTTGGATCAGCTCATGAGAGATGTGTATATCTTACATGGTCCTCTTAACAGTTTGTTCACTTACAGCAAAGGAAAATTTCATAATGCAGCAAGAATTATACATAAGGCCATCTGACCTGTTGTTCTTGACTTTTCATCAAGAAAAGCCATCCCCAAGTGGAGCCACTATTAGGCTCCTATACCAATAGGTGTCATTTTTCATGATTGACATTGAAGAGCTCTAATATGTTCATACTTTTGGCTGGTTGCAAAGGTTTTCCATATTCCCAAGAAATCAAAAAAGTTAAAAAAAATGTAAAGAGGGTATGCCCTAAAAGAAAAATCAAAGGGCAAGAAAATAAAAAAAATGAACCGCAAACAAAGGACCATGAAAGCGTGCAAGTCCAAAATGCCACTACTGTTCTACTTTTGCAAAAATCTGATGGTGGACAGCTTGTTCATTTATGCCACCATGGATGGATGGCCAAACAGTTTAATCTTGGTCAATTCATGTTTGAATTTACTTGTCTTAGAGATAGAGAAATAATACTTATCCAAATTGTTCAATCTTGGCAGGTAAATAGATAGGTAGAGAAGTAAAGGAGCTCAACTGTTAAATCTGAGCCCTTGGAAGTTATAAGGGTAGATATAGATAGGATTCCAATGAAAAGAAAAGAAGATTGAAAGGGTCTGCTAGTCCAAGTGCACCCATAGAAAAATAAGAAAACATGTTAGGTACAGTAGGCTGGGTAGGCAGTTTTGGTGTTGCAGAGGCATGCTTATGGTTAATTTTTTTTATCACAATTTTCATCTGATATCATAAGTACCATGGCAGCTGTTTGGTTACAAGTCAATTAAGGCATGACTAACTTCCCTTAACACTTCTCCCAAAATCACTTACTAACCTCCCTCCCAAGGATATTGAGTTCTACTCAATGCTCCTAAATCACTCCATTTCATGATAAAGCCTAAGTAAAACCACATTCTTACTTTAGGCAAAGAAGCCACATTTCTTGTGTAAAACCCTTTTCATTACTTTAAGCCTAAGTTACTTGACATTGGACTTAGCGCTTGCTTCCGAACATATTCCATATTAACTATTAACATTATTGTATAAATCATTATCCTAATGCCCATTTCCCATATTATATTAACATATAAAAAACCCCCAAAATATTTACTATCTCGCCCCCCGGCTAAACTATAGCCATATTTCATTATTTTAAACGGGATTGTAGGTTTATTTGAAACCTTATAATAACCATCCCCCGCGCATATAAAGAATTGATTAACCCCATGTTAATCAATAATCTGCCCTCCTCGATACAATAGAAATACACCCAAATCTTAGGCATTATATCGCGGGCCACGCATTAACCTTCATCGTCTTTGCAAAGCGTCAACCGTTAGATCTAGGCCCTCGCATCTGACGGCCGAGATTCATATCATAACCCCCTTTGCCACTGGCCTTTACCACCCGGGGAACTGGTGGTATCACACCCGTACCATGGATGCGTGTCGCCCTCCCGCATTACTCACTGCCCCTCCGGCCAAAACCACTTGAGCCCAAAAGCGGCGCGGGCTGATACCGCTTACCGCCCTCCCGTCAACCCCGCCCGATGACATCATCGCCACGTCACCCATCTTTACCCTCCACTGCACGACAAAATGTCCCGTCACAATGACGTCATCCGACTAAAAAGCGCCAAAAAACCTCGCAAAGCCAAATTTTTGTTAAAAAGTCGTAAAAATGTCATTTTCGTCCATTTCCATTCATTTTCTCTGCGAAACTATTGCATGCAATTTACGTCCACCTGATTGTTCAAAGTGTACAAGTTTGCCACCCGGCCAAATGAGCTCCAGCGTCATGCCCAACATCTCCTCCTGCAATCGGCAGTTACACTGATTCGCTTCTAAAAACAGGTACTTACCCAGTTTCCTCCCGAACCCGTAATTTCAGTTTTCCTCTGCAAATTTTCCCAAGATATCCAAATTCAAGTTAAATTCAACCTGCAACTTACAGAGAAAGGTCCCAGAACTGCTCTTTTGCCCATTTCCCCCACAGAAACTTGACCTCTAGTTAAAAACACCATAGGCAAACATGGAAGCTCTGGTGGCCCTGAATGTCGCACCCCTCAATGAACCTCATAAGGACCAGAATTGGTTGCCTTTGGCCTATAGAGATTTTCAAATCAAAGAGTTAACTAGAGACATGAACCACCTCCAAGCATTTTGCCGAGTTAGAAACAGTCATCTGAGCGACTTTGATTTCTATGGAATATGGGAATCCAATCTTCCCAGATATTGCCTTCCCTCAGTTAATGTCTTTCCAGATATTATCCACCATTGTTGTGCCAATTATGACCCTGTCACTAGAGCAGTCATAACCCCATACCAAACTGTCCTCTTCTACATAATTGTTGAATCTATCAAGAGATGTTACACTTTCATCCCACTCAGCCTCTGGCTCCTCTTTCAATGGGATTCTTGCATGACCAAGGTTCTAAATTGCCCCAATCAGAGATAACTCATATTGCACGAATGTTCATGAGGCCATATCGCCAGCCCCAAGGCCCACCTCCATATTTGCATGTCTGGTTCAATGAAATAGGACAACTCCTAGTTGATATGATATCCTTCATCTTGGGTTTTAAAACCAGTGAGTTTGTTGATGAGACTACCTTAGTTTTGTTGTCAATATTTACCCCAAGACAACCCCCTACTGTCAAGTATGACTATGCAACCTTTATTCCTAACAAAATCAATGAGTGGTTCATAAGTTTGGACAGAGAAGGAGTCTTTAAGTACACCTCATTCATCTACCATCTTTTCTTATATTACCAGCCAGACAGCTTTTCATTTCCCATCAGAAAATTAGATTCCAAAGGAGAAAGGAGGTCTGTAATCTTTTGGACCTCAGTCTTCCACAATGTACATGACTCCCCTTATGGCTATTGTGAATGCATTGACCTGTTCATATATCCAGCCACCACTTTATTGGTAGGAGCTCCTCCTCCTAGGCTCTCTGCTGATATAAAGAAGATTTTACAACTTTCCAAACAATACAAGATAGGTGACCGGTACTTGTACCAGAATCACACTGAAATCAGGATTTATGGTTGTGAACTGTGCCCCTACAAGCTGCCCAAATTTGTACCTATGAGACTATTTGCACTGGAATACTTCAGGCAGCTTATTAATGCAGATTTAACCCATTTTTGCAGTGCAAAGAAAAAGGCACAGCTGAGAATTAAAACCCAATTAGGCCCTTTTGTCCTCAATAAAAGAGAGGCATGGGAAGATGTTGATAGAATATTGGGGGAAGAACTTAAATTGAAGAAAAGTTTCTAGTGGGTACCTTATGACCCAAACAGCTTTATAAGTGATAGAAAAGTAAGAAACAGATTATCATCTTTTGTACACCATAGAATCCCTGATTTTGAACAATATGTTAATCAAGATGACTGGGTAGAGGGTACATTAGTAGAACAAATTACTGAACAAGAAAAGATGGAGAGGGCTATGAAAGACCTTGAAAAGACACTTGACCTGGACTCTTTTGGACATGTATCCTTCAAGCTACCTCCACAAGCAGGAATTGGCACATCCTCTGCTGGAACTTCTTAGCAGCCAGTTCAAGAAGCCTGCACAGGGATCTCAAAGGGCAAGGAAGTAGCAGAAACAGATTAGCAAGAAATGACAGAACAGCAAGAGAAAATTCCTCCAGTACAAACAAAAGCAACAGAGGTACCTGCATTACAAACTCCTCTAAATGAGGAGAAGGGCAAGAAAAGAGACAGGGAAGACCCCACACCCATGGGTGGACAGGCAGAGCAGCCGTGTGCAAAGAGACAAAGATTAAATCTTCACTCTGAAGAGGAAATATTTGAGGAAACAATGGACAGTTTGAGAGGGGAAAAGATAGCCAGCCAACAGACATCCCCGGTGGTAGACACATCTACCATCTCATACAGGCAAGAGCTAGAGAGGCAACATAGTGTGGAAGTTTCATCTACTCGGCCTCAAAGAAAGCAGGCCTCTGATATCAAAAGAACATTCACTGAGATTAAAGCTATAAATGACCCACTAAGGGTACAACTTTACAACCAATATCTTAAGATGGCCCCCACAAATCAGCAAAGGTTGATGTCTGCCTATGACATCAAGGAGGGCAAGATAATCCTGAATCATTTCAAGCCCAAAGTGTAGCAACCACAATCAGCAGCTGATTACATTAGGACAAATCTGGAGGTCATGGCCAAGGATATTCATCCTATGGACCAAATCGAGCTGCACAAACAGACTAGAGAGATGGTATACTCCACACTAGATGATAAAGCTATGTTAGCTCACAGATTGCAAAACTCCTTGGAGAACACCTCTGCCCAGCTAGATTTGGAGAAGGCTTCCTCTCTTGCCAAGGACGACATGATCAAATCCTTGGAAGGGATTATCATTGAGCTAGGACATGACCCAAAGGATGCCAAGGGCATCAAGGAATTAATGAAGAATAAAGAGGAAGATATTGCTGCTCTGAGGAAGCAGCTAAAATTGCCTCTTACTATGCATCCTCAGACAGCAGAAGTGGTCTAGCAGAAGTCAGAGGAAGAAATGATGGAGTTGCTCATGAAGCTCAATGAAAGGTTAAATGAAACTGAGCAAGCATTAGAGACAACACTGGAAGAGAAGCAGGGAGATTCAACCTCCCAGCCACCTAAAGAAATCCCTACAGTCATCACCGCCCCTTCAACAGTTGTAGCAGCACTACCTCCCACTGTTCCAGCAGCCACAGCAGAAACAACTATAGGAACTTCAGCAGCAGCAACAACACTAGGCACCAGTATTGGCATGACCACAGAGGAATTAATAAAAGCAATGGAGGAATTAAAACTCCAAGTGTCAGAGTTGAAAGAGGCCAAAGAGAAATTGGCAAGTTAGAAATAAGTTATGACAAATCTAAGATGATTGTAGCAGAAAAGACAAGAGAGGTTAAAGCATAAGAGAACAAGGTGAAAGCATTGGAAAAGGACCTCTCTTTAGATAAGCCTCTGGGAGAAATTAAAGGCATTTTGTGGGCTAACATCAGTCAATCCATTAGTAATTGTTAAATTGGCAACTAGGGCCAAACTCCACGAGGGTCGGCTTATTTCTGGCAGCTAATATTTTTATTGGAACCCTCTCATCGGGAGGTGTAGGATTGATCGAAAGATCATCCGATTCCGATAAGTATTTATGGAGATATGAATTTATTTAGATTATGGTTTTATTATCTAGTCGACCAGCGCTTACGTAGGCTCAAGAATCCCAAACATCATGTTTATTCATCATATATGTTTTAGTATAAATAGAAGAGGATTTGATGGCATTTTGGACACAACTCTTGAGTGATCTTCTCCTATCCACGTCTTAGGTTTTTGGATAAGGAGTGAGACATCAAGAGAAACACACGCTGGCCCAAAGATGATGCCCTACCAATGCATAATGATGCCCTAAATGGAGAACGCAGCCATGAACTAATTCGCTATTTTAAGCAGCCCTAAATGAAGTCAATGGGTGCCTTTGTATCGTTGTACATAACAGGATCATATGCACTGTTCACAAAGGATGATATACACTGCACACTTACACGCAAATCATATAGCCAACGTGATGCCAATATAGATGCAACAAAATCTATGTGTTGGGTATATATAAACGAAACCGCAGTACAACGTAGCCATGGCCCTGGAGATGCTTACACGCAGATAATGGAAGTGTTCATGGTTACATTCATATGCTAGGTATAGACTATTCATGATGAAGCCACAGTAGAAGGGAGCCACGGTAGATGAAACCCATAGCTATTAAACGCAGTTGTATGCAGACAGATGTTGGAACGCAAATATAAATGCTATTGGACAGCAGCTAGATACTGGAACGCAAATACATATGCTATTAGACAGCAGCTAGATATTGGAACGCAAGTAGACAGCAGCTAGATGTTGGAACGCAAATATATATGCTATTGGGCAGCAGTTGTATGTAGATAGATAATGGAATGCAGGTATATATGTCATATTCATTATAAACGTTGTCATATAAGAACGCGGTCATATATTATGGAACGACAGCAGCTGTATGGAACGCAGCATGATACAGGTCATATTCATTATGGGACGCAGTCATATTAATGATGTATGAAACGCAAGAGTATATACATACGCTGTTGTACACAGTCATAGACATATGTTGTATGTAGACAGTCAATATATAATGGAACACAGTCATCAGGGATTATATACTGTGTTCATAAAGTGATATTTCTTAGGTATATAAACTTCGGTGGCATAGAGATAAGAAAGTTATGTGATCTGGGCACATATATATAACGCGGTCTTGGGCAGCAGCATGATATATTGTGGATGGGCTATGCAACGAATACATGAAGCATGGGCAGAAACATGATGGGTAGCACTATGAGATCATGTGGACGGGCAGCACAATGATACATTAGCAGGGGCAGCAGCATGATGACGATGCACATTAGTTTGTGCAGCATTATGATGGATAATATCATGGACATGAACAACCGCATGGTGTAGTATGCAGTGGTGCAACTAGAGAACCAGATGCAGCGCGAGGAGAGGTATCAGTTGAAGCAGAATGTCTTCAATTGATCTCGTCGTTATAGGAGATGATCTATGCTTAGATCTAGATAAAGTCAAAGTGTTGACTTCTATTGTAAATGTACTCTCTCTCTCTCTCTCTGCTGAACTTTGAAGATAAAAGAAGATTTGATCAAAGGGTTTCCCCACATATTGTGGGGTTTGTCCCTGGCTTCCGCCACATCCTGTGTCCTCTTGTTTTGGCTTGTCTTCTGTGATTTATATTTATGTTCTATCTGCAGTTTACTTTATGCTGATGTGATTGCTAATATGGAAAAGAAATTAATAAATTTCTCTAGCATAAAACATACCTAAACTTAATAGTAATGTGTGGAGATCTATTCAGGTTATATATGAGCAAATTGACTTGATAGTAGCAGCCCAAGTGGAAATTCAAAAGGCCAGAACTTTATTGGGACATATGCCCGAAAAGGCCAACAAGCTAATACATTTTTTGAACAACAAAACCAGTGAAGAACTAGCAGCACTGGACATCAGAGACAGGACAGGCACCATTCTAACAGTCAAAAGAGTTCTGACCATGAGAACCCTAATGCAAAATTTGGAGAGGAGGTGCCAGGACATGCAAGTGGAGATAAATTCTTTTATAGAAAGATTTGCAGTTTTGCAGGAAAATGGCTTGCCAAGTTTGTTGGGGAGTAATGAATGCCTGATGAGACAAGTTGAGTACATGCATAAGTTGAATAAACATGATGTTGATCAAGTAAATGTATCATCAAGTACTTCAGGAGAGAAGGCCCATCCATCTAGCCAAACCCTCTACAACAACTTGGAAAATCTATTTTATATTGAGCACGAAGTGAAACATCTATTTACAATCCAGCCTAATTTCTTCAAGTACACAGACACTGATGAGACTTTAAGAAAGCTGCAGAGACATAAGTGACCAGAAGAGCAGTGGTGGTAAAGCATGTTGGAAATTCTATAGACATATTTCTGGTACCTTTTATATCCTTGGTAAATCAAAAGTTTTGGTACCATGTACCATAAAGTGGAGAATAGCAAAGGATGAGAGTCATGCATGGCAACAATGTATCAAATCGGAATTAAATACACCCGAGAAAGCCGGGGCAGCAGCACAGAATATCAGTGGAAGACATCTGCAGACCGACTCACAGAGCCTACAGTCAACATATCTCACCAAACTAAGCAGCCAACACAACAGCATTTACTTCTTCATTTATTTCTTCACTGTTTTCAAGACTACGTGTCTTTGTTTCTTGTAAAAATAATAACTCATTAGTAGATATTATCTCCCTAGGATATTTTGTAATATTTTTGTATAAAGACCTCCCCAAGCGAAGTATTTGGGGTTGGTGATACATTTCTTAGACTGCGCTGTAACTCTGAAAATTTTCTGAATACAAAAGTTATTGGAATCCATTGTTGCTGGACTCTCTGAATGTGGAATTGATATCAAAGGACTTGTTACAGAATTATTGAATCAACTTATGGACCAATAAGTCTCTTCTAACTTGTGTCTTACAGTTTCTGGTTTACTATATCATATATGTTTCATGAACTAAATAGTAGAGAAAAAGAATAACTCAGAATTTTCTTGTTTGCACTCTATGTTCAATCTCTATTATTATTAGTGTTTTCTTCAGAATTAGCATAAATATGAATTCTTAACTGCTCCTATTTCCCCTGATTCTACCATATTGATTAAATGCTAAAAAATTCTTAATTGCTTCTTGGTCATACTCATTCACTTTCCCTCTGTCAACATGATGAAGGATTTTTAATTGCCCTTCACCCACTGACTCCATTCCATCTGATTCCAGCCTATAAATTGTTCCATGATTGATTAACCTGCTCTGTAGTACCATCCTCTGTTAAAGAAACCATATCCAGCAGTTTATCCTCATAGACTCCATTAGCCCAATGGACTGAAATTCTCAGACTTACACTCCTGTTCTATTGAATATCACCATCCAAACTCAAAACAAAACCCTTGTACTTCATAACTAGCCTAATATACCTCAAAACAAAGCTAAATTATAAAGAGAGAGCCCTCTCTGGATGCATATTGGCTAGAATCTGCATCTAAAAGATTGGTTTGTGGTTACCTCGGCCGTATTCCCTTTCTTACAACTTTTGAGAACAACCTGAGTGATAACAGGTACTAACCATGGAAGGTTGTTTCGATCTCCGTCACTATTTGATTGTATCTCACTCTTCATTGCATGATTGTCTTCCACAGTGTCATTACAATTTTTTTGGATTTTTTCTTTATCCCTCCTACCATCTATGATCTGCCATAAATCTTATGTTTCATTCTTCCTGATGTGCATTATATCAAACAAATGGTATGTTCTTAGGTGCTCATAGTACAGCAACCTTATGAATTGAGCAGGATAACTTTTCATTCCTCATGGAAGCCCACGTCCTCCATAGTGATTTATGTTATATTCTAACTTCCATAGTGAGGTTTCATTCTTCATTGTTTTAATCCAGTCCGTTCTTTCCCATTGAAAATATTATTTTCAGTAGCATGATACATATGGCTCTTAGAGAAGAAGTGTTTGTACTCATCAAATACCTCCTTTCCTAAACTTGTTGAATGACAATATTTCATCTTAGGACCACAAACTGGACATGCAAATTTACCCTTAGTTTGAAGGCCTACTAGAGATGGATTAATGTCCATTATAAACGAAGGGATTGTTTAAAATTCATGCATGATATTATCTAATTGAAATAATTATATACTATTAAAGTGCAATGGAACATTACATACCTCAAAAATGTGTTAGTCCTGAGGCATCATGAATTGTCCATACAAGTATGCCATGGAATTGAAATTTCCTCTACCTTATTGGTTTACAAATGTTATACATAGTGATGTTGACCTATAACTTAATTAATTCGTTGATAAGAGGCTCGATATATACATTCATATCTTTAACTTGGTAATTACCTAATTGTTTGAAATCACATAATTACTACTATGATATATACATATAAGTAAATAAATATATATAACATATTATGCAACAAATAAAATAAACAAAAATGTTGCAATATTCAAAAAAATAATGCAAAAAAAATACCTGGAACAATCATAGTCAACATAATGTGCTCCCTCTTTATTGACTTCCAAGGAAGAAGGTTATTGTTGATAATAAAAATTAGCCACACTGAGTAAATAGACCTAAGCTCTCCAAATTTATTAACACCATTAATTGTCAATGACAGCCTAACATTACAAGGCTCATCTTTGAAATGTGACCATTTTCCCTCAATTTCCCTAAATGCATAACCATTTGCAAGCATTCGAAGAAAATCATTTTCACTTATCTTTCATGCATGGTAATCCATAATCTTTGTTATGCTTTCACACCTAAATAATCACTGCAAATGTGGAATTAGGGGAACATGATGAAGAACCTTTTGAGGTGCCTTTTTTGTTATTTGATCAGTTCAATATCTATTGTTGTTACATGTCGGACAATTTTTTTCGATGCATGTTGTCCATAATATATAATATGATCATTAGTACATGCGTCTACAGAGTGATACTTCATTCCAATTTCTTTCATAACAACACATAAATCTTGGTATGTGTGAAGTAACTCATTTGGTAATGGTAATAGAAATTCACCTAACAATATAGTACAACATACAAAAATCACTAGTTAGTGTAAACAATATTAATCATAAATATTTCATTCCTATTCTACACATTAATTAACATTTAAAAAAAAAAAAAAAAATCAACACTTCATGTGATGAAACATATAACATTATACATTAAGATTTGTGTCATTCATATAAGTGTTTGACAAACCACTCAAAACCTTTAAGTTCACCAACAATAATGTAGCAGAGAGAATATTTTCTCTTAAGCCTTCATAAAGTCGTGTCGCTGCCTTCTCTAACACAAGTTCATCATCACAAAAAAGATTCTTCATTCTCATCGCCAAGCATGTCTTGGATCAATTGATTCGTCTCATTATTTGGAACTATATTATTAATGTCATCTTCTTGCATAGGATCGTTATCTTGAGCTTCAATATTTGCTCCATCTTCATCAACTTGTAGAACATCATTTCTAACACTAATACTTGGTGCAATATTCAAATCACAGTATCCAGGGGGCCACCTTGACTTTATAATAATTTCAAACAATCATGTGAAATAATTAGTTTGTAGAACAAATATTATTACAACAAAAAAATTACAAATATGATTAATATAAAGAAAATATATACAACGATTCATAAATAGAAACTTACCACCGAACGATATTTGTTCCCCCCTTCAATGTGGCCATTCTTCCTACAATGTCTATCAATTGTTTCATATGAAATTCTCCACTAATGTCAACACCTGAAAGAATTGCAAGGGAAATAATATTTCCCATCATTGACTCCTTGCAAATTAGTTCTGTGTCTAATGTTTTTTGATATTCTTCTCGCAACCACAAAATACCTTAACATTTCAAAATTATTGTAGCTATATCAAAGATGTCACACCATATTTACATGTGGCGTATTTATATATTTATTTGTCATTGCAATTGCGACGTTAGATGAGTAGTCAAAGTCAAAGATAATCAGTCAAATTAACCTCAGGGTGCAAAAAACCATCAGTCGTCGCAATTGCAACAACAGACGTAATTCGTCGCAATTCTGACACCAAACATAGTTCGTCTCACATGTGACAAACAACATTTGTCATTGCAATTGCGATGCTTTAGAAATCATACATCACAATTATGACTCACAACAAATATGTCTTTGTAATTGCAACGAACACAAACACCGAAACTAAAAAAATGACATTTTCTTGACCTTTGCAACAGTATGGGCCATACAATAAGACTATGTCATCACAATTTAGTCATATATGTAGTAGTGATAGAGAAATGCCCCTAAGGTTATGTCCAATCCTCAAACACCAAGTTCAATTCCACCTGACTCTATCAACATCGATGATTTTGGCCACGATGAGCCCTATCATTCAAATGGGTTAAAATTGTTCAATGATTTTAGGGTTAAATCTCCTGAAACAACACCTGCTCATGTTACTCAAAGTATGGCCAAGAATTATGATTATCACCATATCAAATTAAAACCAAAATTAAAGGTAATGATGGATTGGACTTCTTGGGCCATAACCCTCTTTCAAAACCTACACAAGAAAAGAAAACTAGTCAGTTGGACCCTAATGTTCAGACCCAGGTGAAGAACAAAAAATTGGAAAGGAAAATATCAATGACAAGGACCAATAGGGGAAAAAAACGAATGTTAATGAAGTTTATGTTGATTTACAATCTCATGTCAAGCCTCTGCCAAAGAAAACCAAACCTCAATCGAGTGACAACTATGCATTCGATGATAACTGCAATTTCACTTAGAATGGAGACAGAGATTTTGGTAAACACCCTCAAAGAAAGATAGACTCTGAAAATTATTTACATGATACGTATTGGCATCAGCAATATCTGGTTATGGTACCTCGTCTCGAGACTATCTGGATGGTTTCTCTATGTAGGTTCTAAGGAAGTGGTGTTTTTGCCTTGGGTAGGTTGGGATGATATTACTTTACCCAAAGCATGGGGAGGTTGGGGCTTAAAGGATCTTCCTACCTTTGCAAATTATTTATTGGTTAAATCAAGTTGGAGGATCATCACTATGGAGAATCTTTGGATAGTGGTTGTATTCAGGAAACATATTTTTCCTCTCTCGTTGGATGAGTGGATCATAAAGCCAATAAAAAAACACTAAATTCATCAGCCATCTAGACTCTTTCAATGTTATTGGTGAGGGGCTATTTTGGAAAGTAGGAAATGGGACACAATTCCAATTGAATTTGACCCCTGGGTAGGTTGTCCATAAAATTTCAGGTTACCCCGTGAGCTAGTGGAAATGTTAAATGAACAGGGGTTTATATTTTTATACTCGGTAGTGGAGGATGGGTGAGCTACACTCTAGTCCTAGGTTTGGAAAAATGCCACTCACATGCACCTATTCAGCGAACATGTTGTTTCATGGAAAGAATATATTGCGACCCTCAACAACTCACACATCAGAATTACTGACGGAGAAGACTCCCTCCACTAGATACATTCACCCTCTTATCTCTATGCCCCAAAATTTGGATACAAGTTCCAAATTAGATCTAGGAGGAGACTGGAACCATACTAGTGGTGGAATCAGATCTGGAAATTAGACAGTCCAACAAAATCCGGGTTGTTTCTATGGTGCCTCATTAACAATAAACTTCCTACATGAGATAACCTTTGAAAAAGGCATAAAAAGGGTCTGCGATGGTGTATTCTACGCGGGAACACATAAGAACCAGTTCATCATTTTTTCATCAATTCCCCTTTCACTTCCAGCATTGTGGAGAAAAGAAAATAGGTCCTTGGATGTGGTTTGAATGGAGAGGAACATCTTTTGGGAAGGCTTAGAAAACATGGTAGGACTCAACCCAAGATGAGAAACAGAGAAACATTCCACCAATTTTTGTTGGGGAATATGGCTCACCAAGAATAAACCAACATTCTAAGATTCATCATCAGGTTCATCTCTTATTACATCAGAAATTGTTGCTATCTACTCCCTTTCCTTCTAAAGACACTTCTCAAGCTTCGCAGGTTAATATTGATGAAGAAATTAATCCCAATATTTTGTGGTCATATTTTGATAGGGATTCAGACTCAAATGGGGTTCTAAGTGGAGGTTTCATACTTTGTTTTAGCAATCATCATTTCCTGAAATCAAAAGTTGGTCTGGACAGAGGATCAAACAATTTTGTTGAACTCCTCTCTCTCAAACTTCTTCTATGTTGGGCCTTGGAAAAGGAATGTCGCTCCCTCCAAGTGTTTGGAGACTCACTCAATGTTATAAATCGATTCAATACTGTCCAAAGATTTCATTCCCACACTTTGTCTACTATTCTTGATGAAATATTTCGTCTAAAATAGTCTTTTGATTTAATTTCGTGTTGCCACATTTACAGGGAGTGAAATGTTGATGCGGACCTCTTTTCCAAGGAGGGTGTGCAGTAGGCTTATAGACTATGGCAGGTCAGCGAGTCAATAGACGGGATTTTTCAAACATACCATCGCCCTCCATTCTCTGAGTTATGGTATATGCAATTACATATTTAAAAATCTTATGATTTTAGCCTGGTTTTTTGTTTCAAGCACAGTTGGCAATGGTTTCATTTTGCCAATACTTTTTATTATGTATTTCTATTATGATGGACTTAATTATTTTTTGTCTTTTTCTCCTATCTCGGGAGGAACTGTTTCTGGATGCTTGATGATAATAGGGTTGGTTTATATGGAGCCCAATTTTTTAAATATGGACTCATAGGATGAATGCCTCATGGCATGTGCACATGTAACTTTTTAATATCTTAATAAAAAGTTGTGATTTTTCGGTCGGACAAAAAAAAAAAAAAAAAGCTATTCCCAATTATCAGATGATGGTCTCGGTTGGTACGAAGTTTGTTATGGTGGATACGATGTAGCTATTCCAGATATAGCATGGATACCCTGTTCATTAATTATGGTATTTTCTTTTAGATAGTTGTGATTTGACCAAAAGGTTAGGACATTGAATCATAGTTTGAAAAGATTGTTTTAGATTTAGTTTAGAATGTTTTTGGGGCTTATCTTCATTCAGAAAAACCTTGTGTTTTGAGAGTAAAAGGGGATGGAAAATGTTGGAAAATTTTATGGTGACTATGGAAGTTATGTAATTTTTATTGTAAGTTTTACAATTTGAATTACTTCAACTAGTTAATGCTTATATATTTCATATTATACTTTCCAAGGTTACTTTCACTATGCCTTCTAAATTTTCTATAACTTGGTTTGTTGGAAATAATCTGAAGAGAAAGCATTGTTCCTCTATGACTTTGTTCCATGTCAAGTAAACATTGGTTTATTTGCATTTCTCCTTTTTACTGTGTTAACTCATTTCATATATTTATATTTTGTCTTATTTATCTTTCAATTACTTCTGGCTTAAAGATAAGGTTAACCTAAACATTACTCAAAGTATAAGTTTCTATGAATTGTTTCGAGAGGTTTAGATTGTTGAGAATGTTGATGTTTTACATGAATTGAACTCACGCATATGTTCTAATACTTTATGTTTTATCATTGTCTTTCATCATTTGTTACTAATTTATTTCGCGAATGAAGTGTTGAAGGATCATTTATTTTACAGGAAATGTTATGGTTATTTAGTTACGTCACCTCGGCCAAGAATAGGATTAGATAGTTAGTTATCGACATTTATTATTTATTCTTGATGTGAAAGATTTAAAAAAAAAAAATAAGATTGCCGTAAAACTGCTTCTGCTTGGCTAAGAGCTCGTCTTCCTCGGACGTAAGGAAACAAGTTAACGGCCCAAGACCCAGAGGCATCTAGCAGGAGTGAAAGCCTGCTCCCTTACGGACCACCAGCGGGTTATTTCAGGTGGCGTGGTTTTCCTTGATAACAGTGATGAGTCAAACCGACATTCGCGGATAGCAGCCAGAGATGGCTGTCCTCACTGTTGGGTTGACACCTGAGTTTGATAGGTTTTTCCACCTTTTGAAAAAAAAAAAAAAAAAGGATCTAAAGCTTGCATTATTGCAGTATTTTGCCTTTTATATATGTCACATCAAGGATTGTCGTTGTTTAAAATTATAAGTTCATTGAAAATTTAAAATCTAATTGTAAGATTTGCATGTGAAATATATAGTGAAAGAAATATAATCATTCTTTTATTATTTCTACCAGTTAACATAGATTTTTAGTGTTTTTTTTATTATATTTCTTGCATATTTTGTATCATAGTTATTTATATTATCAGTACTTTACCAATTGTTGTATCATATTTTACTAATAATTTAACAAATAGTTTAGGTATATTAACATAATATAGTAGTTAAAGTTTCGTGTATATATAATACTAGATAATTTTACGATTTTCTAGGCTTTTTTTCGTAAGAGGAAATGATACAAAGGCCAACGGAGCCTTTAAACTCATCGGGAGTGACTACCCCCAAATGGCTTGGGCTATATAAAGAACCTTAGTCCGGGTCACATACGCTTTGTTGACTAAGGTCCAAAAGCTCGCGTCAATAGAGGGAGATCATGTTTTTTCTCTAGTTGTCAAGACTTTGAAGAAGTCTAATTTAAGAAGGCCCTTAAGGACTCGTGTGGAGCAACTATGATATGTTGTGCCAAAGAAGGGGCATATAGAAAAACTTATGTTAGCTTCCGACAGAGCTTGAAATAATTACAGTAGAATATGTCTTAGATTAAGATGGAGTTAGCTATTAAATGTGGTCTTGAATTGATGAATCCTGATGAAATATTCTTTGCAAAAGTTTTATGATGATAGGCAGTTGATTGGTTCTTTAATAAACTTGGTCTAAATATTTGCTTTGCGGTGAATACATTAAATCATAGGAAGTCAAAGTATGATAACTAGATACTCTTGTGGTACTACTAATTATTGTTTGAAGTGTGTGGCAAGTAATGAGCTTAGGTTGTTGGGATACTCTGACTCTGATTAGGTTGAAACTATTGTCGATGAAAAGAGTACATCTAGCGGATGTTTTTGATTGGGCTCAATAATGTTTTCTTGGATGAGAAAGAAACAATGTTCCATGGAAATGAGCATTGTTGAAGTTGAATATATGGAAGCCTATGCAGTTTAT
Organism: Pinus taeda; assembly: GCA_000404065.3. Taxonomy (NCBI): domain Eukaryota; kingdom Viridiplantae; phylum Streptophyta; class Pinopsida; order Pinales; family Pinaceae; genus Pinus; species Pinus taeda. The sequence continues at coordinate 118,604 of APFE030442353.1, read as the reverse complement.
TGTGAATCAGTTTGGCTTCAGGAATTGTTTGTCGAAATGTTTGGCCAGATGTTGGAATCGACCATGATATTTTGTGATAGTCAAAACTGCATGGCAGGTCAAAACAAATTGGTATCAAATACCACTACATTCATGACATAGTGCAAAAGGGATAAGGAAATCTTTAGTACATCTCCACTAATGAACAAATAGTTGATGTCTTGACTATGCCTCTTTCCAAAGGGAGATTTGTGTTTTTCATAGATAAGTTAGGACTTGTGGAGCATGCCTCTATGACTGAGAGGGAGCAGTGATTTTTCCTGCATCATGATATTCTTCCTGGGTTACTTGACTAGAATTAGGGATTATTAGTTTTTATTAGCAACAAATAGGTGTTCTAGTCCCTATGGTGTATATGAGGCTAAGGAAAACAAGATCTCCAGAACCTAGAAAAAGTTTCACGAGAAAAGCCTTAGAAACACCTCAATTAGATTAGTTAGCCAATAATTAAATATTTAGTCTAGCTTAAGAAAAATAGCTAATTAAATCACGTTAATTGAGGGAAATCGATTTTGCTCTAGACTTCCAGAAAAGTCACTTAATGGGGCCAAGATGATATTAGCCATCGATTGCGATTAGATCATGGTCATTGGTTGCTCAATGAGAGATTATAAGAACAAGTTGATGGGGTTTGGAGAAGACACACAACACATTCAAGCAATTCGACTTACCCAATTACAATTATTCAACAAGGGCGCAATTGAAGCAAATGAAGACACCAGCAGAAGGGTTTCAATAGAGATTTGGGATCAAGATTCCAGAGACTATTTCCTCAAATTTTCCAATGTCTTAGGGATATGAAAGGAGGTCGATTTTATCTGCAGGAGGAGGCCAATTCAGCTAGTGTGAGTAGCCAATTACCCAGTGTGTGTAGAACAGTATTTCCACTTCCAATTACTGAAAGAATTACCAGAGGCAAGTAGCTTCAAGAGCCAGAGGGAGGCAAAATGACTTGCAGGAAAGTGATCCTGAAGTTGTGTGAATTATCCCAGAGCTACAATGTGAATTTCTTGCACATTGTGTGAGTGCCATGGAGTGTGAGTGGCTTCTGAGAGGCCAGTTCGATTTGCAGAGGAGATTTTGTCTCTGGAATATTTTGTTAGTGGATATTATTACTTGTCAGAGCTTTGCCAGTATTAGGCAAGCATATTATTGTACTCTCAAATTGTTGAATATTAATAATAATAAAACCCTCATCTGTTGCATTGATTTTCCCTTCAGGGTTTTTCCAAGGACGATTATCCATAAATATTGGTGTCCAATTTTGTGTGTGTGTGCATTATTTCTCGACTCTAGTGTTTAATTTTGTGAAGAATTGCAATATTGAATTTATCGTTATTTGTTGTATCATTTTTTAAGACAAATAAACTACATAATTTAGGAGATAAATATTCAATTACTACATATTCATGGAAATTTCACAAGGATACAATCCTTGTGTCAAGTTGACCAAAATTAGGAAGAATGATTTGACTCACTTAACCAAAATTAGGAATATTATCCCTCTGTTAAGTTGACCAAAATTAGGAAGAACGGTTTGACATATTAGATAGCATCTTTATTCTTCTTGTGTCACTTGAACAAAATTAGGGGTATTATCCATGTTTTAATTTGACCAAAAATAGGAAGAATGGTTTCAAGGACAGAGATTCCTCCTGTGTCCTATGTTGTGACCAAAATTAGGGTTGTTTTCCATGTGTCAATCACATTGACTAGAATTCAGAAGAATGATTTGGTGGATAGACATTTCCCTATGTCATGTACTATGACTAGAATTAGGGATGTTGTCTTTGTGTCAAGTATATTGACTAGAATTAGGAAAATGGTTCTAGAGGTTGAGTTGTAGCCTCCTAGCATCATGATCAGATCTCTTTCTAGAGAGAGCTTATTTTATTGATGTCTCCTTGGTAGACTATGCATATGAGTTCCATGGTTGTGCGATACTAGTTGTTTGATGATGTTGATAGTGTTAATATTAATTTGATAATGATGTCAATCTAGTATTGATATTTCCTTAAAAACTTTTTAACTTATTAACATATTGTTAAACATTATGAATACCTCCTTAGCTAAGAAGTAGTATTGAAGAAAGTAACTATGGTCAAATTTCATAATCCTTAATATATTTATAATACTATATAAAACACAAAAGAAAAATAAATTAAATAATAATACACCTAATAATGAAATAAATAAATAAATTAAGAAATAAAAGACAAAAATGACCCGAACCAAATCAAACAAGTATGTGTATTTGAATATTTAATGTGAAATTTAAAATAAAATAAACAGAAATGATATAATAAAATAATTAAATTAACCACTTAAGAGTAACTTAGCACTTCAAACCACCAAAATGTTAGATGTAAATTCAAATATGCAATAAAGTTGTAACATATGTCAAAATATATTTTAGAAAAGAAATGGCATGTAAATATTCCTATCATGAAATTTGGCTTTTATGTAAATTGTTATTGTCTTAATAAAATCCGAAGAGGGAAAGAAATATATATATGAACTAGGATGAAGAATTTTCACAATACCCATAATGCAAAGTCTATCCTATCACATGACTTTGCGGGCTCTCTTTACTTAGTGTATTCAACAAAAAGTAACTATTTATTTTAAA
>APFE030442353.1:102555-112890 GCA_000404065.3 Pinus taeda | reverse complement strand
TCCTCTTCTAGATCCCCGTGAAGAAATGTTGTCTTTACATCCATCTGTTCTACCTCAAAATCAAAAGCAGCAGCAACAAATAAAAGAAATCTAATAGAAGTTACCTTGGCAACAGGAGAAAAAATATCACCAAAATCAATTCCCGGTACTTGGGAATAACCTTTTGCTACAACCGAGCTTTGTATTTCTCCACCTTTCCTTCTACATTTGTCTTCTTCTTGAACATCCATTCGCTGCCAATGAGTTTCCTTTCAGCCGGCAACTCCACCAAATCCCAAGCCTCATTTTTGTGCAAAGATGCCATTTCATCTACCATGGCCTCTTTCCATAGTTTTCCATCCTCTGAATCAACTGCTTCCTTCACAGTTATGGGATCATCATCAGTAACAGACAAAGCAAAATTTGAATAGAAAGCAAATGGACTATACCTTTCTGGCTGCCTTCTTTCTCGAACTGATCTTCTCACACCCAGAGTTTGTGGCTCTTCATCTTCTAATTCCTCCTTTGCTATAGAGTCTGATTCTTCCTCCTTTAGCTCAAACTCTATCTTCTCAAATTCCTTTGGTTGGACTTCATGTTTAATAACATCTTTCAGTTCTCTGAACACGACATCTCGGATGCACACAACCTTCCTTGTTACTGGGTTCCAAAGCATATAACCCTTTAGACCATCCTTATACCCAATAAAGATGCACTTTTCAGGTTTACTTTCCAACTTGGTTTTTTTCTCCTTTGGAACATGTACATATGCATTACATCCAAATACCCTCAGATGTGAAAGAGAGGGTTTATTACCAGTCCATACCTCTTGTGGAGTCTTATCCTCCAACGCTTATGAAAGTGATCTATTGACTAGGTAACATGATGTCTCCACCGCCTCTACCCAGAATTCTTGTCCTAACCCGACACCACTGAGCATGCTTCTTGCCCTTTCCATCGTCTTGTTCATTCTTTCTACAACTCCATTTTGCTGAGGTGTATATGGAGTAGTTTTTTGTCGTGTTATACCAAACTTCTTACAGAATTCTTCAAATTCCTTACAGCAAAACTCTCCACCGTTATCTGTCCTCAGCACCTTTATCTTCTTCTATGTCTGGTTTTCCACTAGAACCTTAAATTCTTTAAACCTGTCAAAGACTTCAAATTTCTTCTTAAGGAAATATATCCATGTATTCCTTGAGAAGTCATCTATAAATGATACATAGTACACAGACTTACCCAGTGATAGAACCTTCATAGGTCCAAACACATCACTATGCACAAGCTCTAATATATGATTAGTCCTCTTACCACCAGAGGAAAAATTCACCCGATTCCGCTTCCCGTATACACAATTTTCACAAAAATCAAAATCTAGAGAGCTATTACTCATACCTTCTACCATACCTTTACCATGAAGTATTCGAAGGCCCTTCTCTCCAATATGTTCAAGAATTTGATGCCACAACATGGTCTTCTCTCCATAGACCACTAGATTTTCTGCTCCACTTTCAGGAACCACGGAACTGTTGCACCCATCAACAACAGTGCTACCTTGCAGCTTGTACAGAGTTCCAATCTGAACTCCCCACATCAATACCAATGCTCCCCGAACCGTCTTGCAAGTATCCTTCTTGAACATTGTTTTTATCGCTGCATCATCCAGCTTGCTTACAGAAATCAGATTTCTGACTAATGCAGGAATATGCAGAACACCCGAAAGTGTTCTAACCCTTCCACCTTGCAACTTCAACTTTGCTTTTCTGCGACCAATGATTCTAGCCTTCCTGTCATCCCTGAAGAAGACATCACCACCATCATATTTCTCATACTCGCAAAACCACTCTCTATGGGGAGTGAAGTGAAAGGATGCACCTGAGTCAATCAACCATGCTTCATGATCTACATGTGTACTTGCAGAGGCCAAGTACACATCCTCACCTTCATCTGAGGTGGTTTTCACCTCTGCAGAAGGAGCATCCTCAGATCCTTTTCCTTTATCAGGAGCTTTAGATTTACAGTCCCTTTTGTAGTTCCCTTCCTTTCTACATTTCCAGCACACCGCCTTTACAAGTTTTCCTGGAGATTTAGATCTCCCTCTAGATTTAGATCTCCCGCTTGATGACTTACTGTTGTTTCTGTTCTGGGACCGTCCTCGTACAGACAAAGCATCACCATTCTGGATCTCCATATTTTTCCGTCTCATCTCCTCCGTCAATAAGGATGTAACTATTTCATCAAACTGCAAGGCAGCTGCATTGCTACCTATTGCAATAACCAGACTATCCCACGAATCTAATAGAGAACACAACAAATTGATGCACTTATCTTCATCTGAAATTTTATTATCAACAGATGCTAACTGACTTACCACGGTATTAAATGTGTTTAGATGCTTTGTCGCCGAGTCTCCATCTTTCATCCTCAGGTTATACAGCTTTTTCCGCAGGAATAGTTTATTCACCAAAGACTTAGATTGGTACGAAGTCCCTAACTTGTCCCACAAAGCATTTGTCGTAGCTTCCCCTGACAAATTCAGCAATATTGAATCTGAGACACACAATCGTATTGTGCTTTTTGCCTTCCAATCCAACTTCTGTCATTCTTCATCGAACACTCCCGTTGGTTTAGTAACCGGATTTACCGTGATCCACTGATCTTTATCCACCAACAGACCCTCCATCTTGAGTTTTCACAACTCAAAACTCTGACCGTTAAATTTTCTCGATCTCTATCTTTCCACTACTTGCCATCTTCGTTCACCACCAAAATCAATCTCCCACTGAACAGGGTCTACCACAGACCCGAGCGAAACCCCTTAGCAACAAAGGCGTCCCCTTGAAGCCAAAACTACTCTGATACAAAATGTAGGGTTTAACGCCGTACAGAAATTACTTACGAATTCTAAAACACATAAAATAAAAAATGTGAGAGCATAACACATAAAACACATATACACATAGATTTTCCCCTAGATTCCAAAACCAAGACTACCAGCTTGATTTTTCATTATGTTCCTTTCAATGTTATAATGCATATTTATACATGTCGAAGCATCCAATACCATGGACCGAAAACCATCGCATCCAAAAACATGTGCGAAAATCATGCACAAAACCATAGGTGGGTCCGCCCAACCTAACATAGGGTCCAAAACCAAAATTTTGCCTCAAACCCCCTGGGATACACAATCGGCGCAACGAAGAGGGGCTCCGCCCCCCTTCTAAACCCCCGGTTAGCTACGTGGGCTAGTCGTGGAAAGAATATAACACAACCCAACAATGGCCTCTGCATCTGGGAATGACATCTATAAATCTTTGGATGAGCAGATGATTGCATTAAAAAAGGATGTTGAGGAGATGATAACCATAATCGGAGAGCAAATTATCTATGAGGCTTGCTCCCACTTTGCACTGGTCACAGATCAACTTGGAAGTTTAAAAAAAGATGTGGAAAAAATTCAGGGTACAATGGATCTAATTGTTACCAAAATGGAAAACCTGGAATTTAAGATGGAAAATTCAGAAGTTAAGGTGGAGACAATTGTCATCAACATCCTGAAGGAGGTATATGGTCTTAGTGAGCAACAACTGGAGTTGGGCGGAGGCGATTTTGCAAACCAACCCTTGCATGTTGAATAGAACGTGTCGCAATCGAATCAGAGGTAGAACATCGCAGGGGAATCATAATCGTTTCTTTATATATATACATATAGGTCGCCAATTATGATCTTCAGCAAATAGAAACAGATAGTGTGGGCATGGAGTGGATCAGTTGGACTCAAAAGGAGAGAGCTCTAGGTAGTTTCCTTATAATTCTTCTCTTATAATGTTATGTAATTTTATATGTATATAGGTTGCCAATTATGATCTTAAGCAAATAGAAAAGGATAGTGTAGGCATGGAGTGGATTAGTTGGACTCAAAAGGAGAGAGCTCTAAGTAGTTTCCTTGTAATTCTTGTCTTATAATGTTATGTAATTTTGTTAGGATCAATAAGGTTTTTTGAAGAAGCTATAAGAAAAATATTGTAGTAAACTTAATAAAGATATCTCAAAACATAAGAAGACAATGGTCAGAGTGGTTTTGGAGGACTATGGAAGAAATGATACTTTTGAACGCATTGTCATTAACTTGATTTCACTTTGATTAATAGTAAGCTAACCATTTCTTTATATATATAGGTCGGCAATTATGATCACTTATATATGATCATAATTGTCAACCTATATACAAAATTAATTTTCCAAAATTAAAATATTTAACTTTTTTATCTCCCTTCGTGACTTTCATATTATATCTCTCTTTAACTTCATATTGTAAATATATATAAACCCTAATTATATAATTGCTTTATTAGCCTTATAAAATTCAAATTCAACACTTATTATTATGTGGAATTGTATAATATTCCTAATTATTTAATTGATAAAATATTCCCATAAATTCTGAGAAAATGAAAATCTTTTCTGAGGAAGGCGGGAAGATGGCTAGGGTTTTCATGGGAGTCGCCGTCACACTGCGCTGCGAAGAGGCAGAGTTAACAAAGAATCCCTGGAGTTTGAACGCCGGTCCAATCGAACTGTATTTGCTGCGCTGGATCGAGTATTGCAGAGAACAAGAACATAAACCCCCTGCAACAAAACGAGCCTCGGATGAAGAACGGACGGCTCACAGGTCATGGTCTTTTTCTCATTTACTGATTAAGGGTTATTTTCACGGTAAATCTCTTGCCCTTACTGTAACAGGTCGCGGCCAGGATGAAATAGACCGCAAATGTTCAGATCCGCTTTTGATAGCACAACCTCACCTGGATCCGCACCCCCTGAGTGCGTTTAAGGGTAGGTATGAAGCGTTGTGGCCGGAGTTTCGCCAAGGTTCAAATCTGCTAATGATAACGCAAACCCACCTTGATTCGCACTCTCTGAACGCGTTTAAGGGTAGGGGAGCAGAGTGGACAGAGTTAGCCGCGCGAACAAGGGCATGCCTGGAGACGGCTGAATCTGCAGACGGAGGAAAGAAAGGGCGCTGCATGTTTCAGATCCGCTCTCCCCTGTCCACAAAGATAGCAGATCTGGCCCGGATCTAACCGATCTGACCAAAAAACAAAAGAAGGGACTGCGTAAGGGTACAGATCCTCTGCCTCCCACCAATCCAACGAGGGGCGACATCAAACGTTTGAAAGGGCAAACAACGCCTGGAGGGACAGATCCAGACGGTCCAGAAGCAATTCAAATTTTCATCAAAACCCTGTCAGGGAATACAATCTGCATGCAAATAAAAACAGGGATGCTGATAAAAAATATAAAGGACGATATTCAAGAGTTATCAGGCATATCAGCAAGCCAGTTGAGACTGATCTATGCAGGACACACTCTTCAGGAAGAATTTACAGCGCAGCATTATGGAATAGTGAGAGATTCAACAATTTTTCTAAGTACGAGACTGAGAGGAGGAAGCTTCGGATCTAGCTCAAGGGGCACGGGTTCGTTCAAGGACGTTGTCAAAGGAAAAGGGGAAGCCAACAACAAGACAGTGCCACCACAAGATCTGCCTGGTCCTTATATAGTGGAGAAAAGTAAGAAGAACCTAGTTCTGACAATCAATCTGCCAGAGGTAAACAACTTTCATGATGATCTCTCTTCTTTGGCAGTCATTTGTAGATTCAATGGCTTTTGGCCAAAAACAGATGCTTTGCAGCATTGGATCCATTCCACATGGACACCAAACTGTGACATCTTTTTATGCACAAAAGGTTTTTTTATTGTAAAATTCGACACAGTGGAGGAAAAAGACCATGCACTCCATGAGGGGCCATGGTTTTGGGGCAACGCAGGGCTATTTACGACCCCTTGGTTTCCGGGTTTTGACCCTTCCTCTATGGTGGTTTCCAAAATGCCGGTCTGGGTAAGGTTGCATAATCTCCCGCTTCACTTTTGGCTCCCCAATGTATTTGAAGCAATGGGGAATGCAATAGGCAAATACATCAAGCAAGATGTCGAAAGAATTGCTAGATGCATTCATACCTTTGCCAGAATTTGTGTTGAAGTTGATCTCAGTCAAGGGCTTCCTGACAGCATCATCTTGATCCATAACAACTCCCAGTGGAAACAACCACTAGATTAGGAAAACACGGCCTTCAGATGCCAAGGATGTCAACAGACAGGTCATCTCCGAAACAATTGTCCTCAAGCCAAAAAGGAAAACAGAAGGAACAAGAAACAAGAAAAAAAACCAAGAGGATGGCAGAATACAGTGAATCCCGAAGAAGAAACAGAAGACGAGGAGGAAGACAATCCTCCACCGGCAAATGACGATGACCCTATTGGAGGCGAAGCCATGGCATCCTCTCCCATAGCACCGTCAAAGGCTCCACAGCAGACAGAGATGACAAGCGCGGATCCAAGCATGGGAGGCACCAAACGGAATCATCGCTCAGATACTTCAGACTCAGACAAAGAAACAGGCCCACAGAAGGCAGAAACACGCTTAGTCATTCCCTTGATCGAGCCCACTCTTGGAGAGTGGCGCAAGGTTGAAAAGAAAAAGGGGAGAAAAACTTGAAGCGTGAGTTTTACTCACTGCCGGAATTCAGTTTTTTTGCCCTTTCTTTCTCTCTCTTGTCTTCTATTTTCTTATTCTTTGTGCACGTTAGTCTTCTAACGGTGCGAGGGGTGCGTAAGCACTCGAGCCCATGTGGCAGCTTACGGAATGCTTCAATGCATCTGCTTGTGTAACTTTTCATTAATTTTTTTAATAAAAGGTTACCGTTTTTTTCCTTGGAAAAAAAAAATTTATTCCCATAAATTCTCTACATTGTAACACACCATGAAAATTCATCAAAAGCATAATAAATTTGTGCGATAAAATTTCTAGTGCTTCAATAAATTATACAATTTCAACACAAAATTGGCAGGAAAATATTGCATACCCCAACTAATTTTATTTATTTAATATTGAAAAGATTAATTAATTAATAGCAGAAAAAACTTGGTAATTGAATTAGTTGGAAATCCTTGGCTCCTCCAATGATGTGCTATATGATAGAACATGGCCTCCTTTCCTGGTGAACACTAATAAAGAAAATGAAGTGGTTCTTCCTCTTGACTAACTAGGGTGGAATCTTTCACCACCAAAACTTATCTCCACCAACTAGTGTGTCTCTCAACACCAAAACTAGGAAATACAATTAGAGGTTTTCCCTCCAACCTTAAGTCACAAATACTCTTGGAACAATTACCAAAATATCAAATATCCAACCATATCCCCAAATGAATGCTCTTTCTTTTTATAATTTTTCTCCTCCCTATACCATGGGTGAATTCCATTGGTTGATAATACCATAGGTTACCCTTTTTAATAATCAAGTGACTTTACATGTTATATTTCTTAATTAAATAAAAAATTCATTTATAATCCCCTTTTTAATTCATTTACTTAATATCACAATTAACATGACATTAAAAAACTAATTAATTTTCTTCATTCTTTCATTCTCGAAAATGGACATCACACTCCTCCCTTCCCAAGATCGTTTGTCCTCATGCAATCCAAAACCTCCCTTCCCAAGATTGTTTGCTCTCATGCAATCCAAAACCTGCCTGGGTCCCAAATAAATCTAGATAATCCATGTTGCTTATGATCCAGAATTTGCATATCAATACTGGGATCCTAAATATATCTATGGAATGCTCATACATATAGTTGTACTATCTCAACACAATTGATCCCATCCTACCTATTCGATGTTGGCATTATGATACATATGTTGTACTTGATGGCAACCCACTCATCTCAGATGATAAATTATAGTGCAACAAAGTTCACGCACTTTTATGCGGAGAAAAGTTTATTTCATGTAGAAACAAAAAAAAAAAAAAGGTTCACGCACTTCTATGCGGAAAAAAAGTTTATTTCATGTAGAAAAAAAAAGTTCACGTACTTTTATGTGGAGAAAAAGTTTATTTCATGTGGAGAAAAAGTTTATTTCATGTGGAGAAAATTTCACGCATTTTTATGTGGAGAAAAAATTTATTTCATGTGGAGAAAAGTTCACGCACTTTCATGGTTGGTTTATGGTATTGGTCCGACAGTTTTTTGATCCTATGGTTTTGGTCCGTGGTATGGCATCCAAAAGTGTTGATCCCAAGTATTGGGTTCATGGTATTGTGTTATTATGGTTTTGGACCGTGGTATTGTGAAAGGCCTAAGACTATAAAGGGGGAAGGAGATCATTTGGCAAAGCATCATCTGAATTGTTATTGAATATCTGATAAAGTGCTAGATCTGGAATACTGTGATTGGGTTATGGTGCAGATCTGGATCTGAATAAAGAAGGAACCTGAGCGCAAGGAGAATGATAAGTTCTATTGATGGGTCTTAATCTTTAAGCTTGAATGATAGTATTTTTTGTTCTGGGTTTAGATTTGGTGTGTGGTTACAGTTACTGTGATTTGCATACAGTTGTCAGAGAAGTGTCTACTTGATTCAGTGCTAATTGGTGAAAAGGAGATTGTTTGATGCAGAAATTCATGATGATTGATTGATGTTCATGGATCCAGTGTAAAAAATTTATGGAACGTGGTCCCTGGAAGAAAGAGAAGGTTGTAGCCCTCTGTAGGCCAGCACCTACATACTAGTATCTTGGCTAGTGCAAAAGCTAAGGGGGTTGTAGCTCCCTTCCAGGAGAGTCTGGAAAACGAGAGAGGGTTGTAGCTCTCTGCAGCTTGCAGCCTGCGTACTGGTAAAGGACTGCACCAGTACAATTGTAAAAAGAAGTTTCTAATTGAAAGAAGATAGAGACATATTGCGGCAGGTGGTTTTCATCCACATTGGGTTTCCACCTTATATCATGGTGTTCATGTGTGTGGCTTATGTGTGATGATATGTTCTATTTTACTGCACCTGTTTACTATTAATATGGTTGATAATGTTCTAATGCACTCATTAAAGATCAATTAACTGAATCATAAGAAGTTGTGGAAGTAGCATATATGAATCTGAATAAGGAAATGAAAAAGTTTTATTGATGTGATAACACTGATTCACCCCCCCTCTCAGTATTATTTCCAACAATTGGTATCAGAGCAGGTCCTTCAGAAGAAGCTTGATCACTTGAAGGAAGATCCTTCATCATGAGCAACTAAGAGAGGGAAGCATCAATCAGGCCACCGATTTTTGATGGGACAAACTTCATATACTGGAAGGTAAGAGTTACTGCCTATCTTCAATCTCTTGGTACTGAAGTCTGGGATATCATAGATACACGGTATTTTCATCAGCAATCCTACAGATCCGGCTGAGAAGAAGAAATATGAAACAAATGCAAAGGCGGTCAATACTCTTCTAGGATGTCTATCTCAATCAGAATTCGTGAAGGTTGTGTAGTTTAAATCCACAAAGGAAATATGGGACAAGATTGTTTTGAGCTATGAAGGAGATGATCAGGTAAAACGAGCAAAACTTCAAACCCTCAAGATTCAGTATGAAAATCTCAAGATGTATAATGATGAAAGTGTGGCTATTTATTTTCTTCGTGTAGTTGAGATTGTTAATTGTATGAAAAACTTGGGTGAAGAAATAAAAGAGACTGTTGTGGTTGAAAAAGTTCTAAGATCTTTGTCCTCTAGATTTGAATCTAAAGTTTCTGCTATAGAAGAAAAAGAGAATCTACAAAACCTTAAAATGTCTCAGCTGCACGGCATTCTAACTGCTTATGAAATGAGGAAAGGAGGTCCGTCAGACAGGAGAGTAGTTGCCTTCAAGGCTTCAGGCAAAGGAGAGTACTATGAGTCAGGACACGTGTTAGAAGAAGAAGAAGAATCAAATTTTGTCATAAATCTTCAACAAGGTACTGGAAGATTCAGAGGTAAGTTACCTTTCAAATGTTTTTCTTGTGGAAGAATAGGTCACTATGCTGCCAAATGTCCTCATAAGGATAAGATTGACAAGGAGAAGGAACCTGTTACATGGAACAAGAAACAGAATGCAAATAAGAAAAGCTATTACACTCATGAAGATAGTGATGGACTATCAAATAGCGATGAAGATGAACGAGGTAATTGCTATAAACTTTTAATGGCCTTTGAAGATGATGATTACATGGATACTATAGATGTAGATGGCTTTTATGAAGAGATTTCTAGACTCAAAACATGTTTAGAAGAAAGGAATGTGATCATTGATACTCTGCAATGTCAACTTGATGAAAAGGAAAAATCTCTTGAGAAGTTTAAATGTGAAATTGTTGACCTTAGAAAAGAAATTGAGAAAACAAAGGCCCTTAATCTCAAATTTGTTAAAGGATCTGAAACTCTGGATGAGATTATCAATGTGCAGCGTTCCCCTCTAATCAAGAC
>APFE030442353.1:74526-101739 GCA_000404065.3 Pinus taeda | reverse complement strand
AGCCACAGGTAAAATCTTCCCAATTTTCTTCAAGAATGGATGTCAGTAGAAACTACAATCGGTTGGATGATAATCACAGGAATTTCTTCAATGGCCAATGTTTCTCTTGCCATAACTTTGGTCACAAAGCAGCTCAATGTGTTGCCTATAAGACAATCATGACTAGAGAAGCTCAAAAACAAAGAAGTATGCCTACAATCACGAAGAGGACCTATAAAAACTTTTTCGCCCTTGAAAATGAAATTTAATGTTCCATTTGTAATAATTTTGGTCATGAAGATTCTGAATGCAGTAGCAGGTTTTGGAAGACAACTCAAAAGGAACAAACCTCAAGTGCCAAAACATGGAGAATGAAGGAACCGCAACCAGAAAAATGTGGGATAGCTTTATATGCAGAAGGACAGGAAAATCAATGATACATCGACAGCGGATTTTCGAAGCATATGACAGGTGATAAAGAAAAACTTGAATCATATAATGCTTTAGAAAAGGGAAAGAAAGTTTCTTTTAGAAATGATACCCCTGCAGCCATAAAAGGAAAAGGCATTGCTCAGTTGAAAAAAAAGGTCAAAGCTAGAAATGTTTTGTATGTTGATGGTTTGAAGCATAATCTATTGAGTGTCAGTCAGATGTGCGATAATGGAACCGAGGTAATATTCCGATCAGATGGGTGTAGTATTCGTGATCTTGATACAGGAAGAACAGTAATCAAAGGCAGAAGAACTCCAAATAATCTATACATATTTGAAAAAGGAGAACAACAATGTTATTTGAGCAAGAATGATGAACACTCGTTATGGCACCGGAGGTTGGGGTATCTAAGCTTTTCACAAATAAGGAAAGCATGCAAATACCAAGTTGTTCGTGGTCTTCCAGAGATCAAAATTCCAGACAACACCATATGCAAATCATGTCAATTTGGAAAGCAAACCAGAACTAACTTCTCTGAGAAGGAAGGATCAGCCAACAGGCCTCTTGAGCTAGTCCATACAGATGTATGTGGTCCATTTAGGACAAGGTCTCCTCGAAGAGAAGAATACTTTATATTATTCATTGATGATTTCTCCAGAATGGTTTGGTTAGGACTTATGAAGCACAAGGACGAAGCATTCGAAAAAATCCAATCTTTCAAAGCCTTGGTTGAAAATGAATCAGATTACAAAATTAAGTGCCTCAGGTCCGACAGAGGTGGGGAGTTTACCTCAAATGAATTTTTCGATTTCTATGAAGAACATGGAATAAGAAGGGAATTCTCTACAGCTAGGACTCCTCAGCAAAATGGAGTGGTGGAAAGGATGAACAGAACAGTCCAACAAATGGCTCGAGCTATGCTTGATGAGTCTGGAACTCCCGCAACCTTCTGGGGTGAAGCTGCATATGCTGCGGTTGTTATTCTCAACAAAACAAATGTCCGAATGAACAGAACTCAAACTCCGCATGAGCTCTAGTATGGTGAGACTCCTTCGGTAAAGCATTTCAAAAATTTTGGAAGCAAATGCTACAGCTTGGCAAACTTGAACCCAGAGCAGATGAAGGTATTCTCCTTGGTTATTCTCCCTACAGCAAAGCGTATAAGTGTTATAATAAAAGACTTGGAAGAATTGTTGACAGCATAGATGTAGTGGTTGATGAAACAGGATACATCCCTAGGCAAGTAAATCATGAAAATATCGAAGAGGATCAAGACTACTCTCCAAATCAGATAGATGATGAAGAAGAGACCCATGAAGAAGAAACCCATGAGGAGCCAGAGGAACAAATAAGGATAGAAGAAAAGACTCCTTCCAGATATGTTCAAAAGAATCATTCAGAATCACAAATTTTGGGGCAAAAGGAGGCAGGTGTTCAAACAAGAAGAACAATTGCAGAAACCTCAAGCTATTTGGCATTGCTCTCCTCCACTGAACCACAAAATGTAAAAGAGGCATGCAAAGATGAATGTTGGGTTAAGGCAATGGATGAAGAACTTGAGCAGATCGAAAAGAACAACACTTGGGAGTTGGTCCCTAGACCAAAAGATAAGAATGTCATAGGGACAAAATGGAACTTCAAGAACAAGTTGAATGAAAATGGGGAAGTTATTAGAAACAAAGCCAGACTTGTTTGTAAAGGGTATGTTCAACAAGAAGGAATAGACTTTGAAGAAACTGTTGCTCCTGTTGCTAGACTTGAGGCCATCCGAATGTTCCTTGCTCTCTCAAACTTTCAGAAGTTCAAAGTATTTCAAATGGACGTGAAATCAGCTTTTCTGAATGGAGACTTAGAAGAAGAAGTGTACATAGAGCAACCAAATGGATTCATTCTTGGGAATGATCCAAATCTTGTATGCAGATTAAAAAAGGCTCTCTATGGTCTTAAACAGGCTCCAAGGGCTTGGTACTATCGTTTGGACAAATATCTTCATCAATAAGGATTTTCAAAAAGATCAGCAGATAGAAATCTCTATATAAAAATTGAAAATGACAAATTGCTAATACTTGTTGTGTATGTAGATGATATTATCTTTCGCAGCAATGAAGAAGCTATGAGTCAATGCTTTGTCGTGATGATGCAGAAAGAATTCGAAATGTCTTTGCTTGGAGAACTGACATACTTTCTTGGATTGCAAATCCAACAAAATGAAGGCAGTATCTTCTTGTCTCAAACCAAGTACCTCAAGCAGATTCTGAAGAAGTATGGCATGGAAGATTCAAAACCAGTGTGTACTCCTATGGTTACACGATACAGTCTCACTGCAAATGATGAATCAGCAACAGTGCATCAGCCAACCTATAGATCCATGATTGGAAGTCTACTTTATTTGACAGGTACACGACCAGACATCATGCATGCAGTGGGAATAGTTGGAAGATTTCAGGCAAATCAAAAGAAACTCATATTCAGGCAGTAAAGAGAATTTTCAAATATCTTCAAGGAACTCAAAACTATGGCTTATGGTATCCTAGAGATACAAATCTCACTCTTCATGCTTATACAGATGCAGATTGGGCTGGAAGCGTGGATGATAGAAAGAGCACAAGTGATGGTGCATTCTTTATGGGTTCCAGATTAGTATCTTGGTTCAGCAAGAAACAGAATTCGATTGCTTTATCTACAGCTGAAGCGGAATATGTAGCTGTTGCATCTTGCTGCACTCAACTCCTTTGGATGATGCAGACCTTGCAGGACTTTCAAATCACTTGTACACCACCTTATCTCCATCTTATGTGATAATACAAGTGCAATCAGCATTTCAAAGAACCCAGTCATGCATTCAAAGACAAAGCACATACCGATCAAGTATCACTTTCTCAAGGAACAAGTGATTGAACAAAAGGTCAAGTTGGAGTATGTTCCTTCTAAGGAACAAGTCGCTGATATTCTCACCAAACCTTTGCCCAGGGAGACATTTGAATACCTCAGGAAAAAGTTGGGAGTAGTTGATGCATCATTTTGCTGTTAAAACTTATATATTTTAGAGAAAAATGGGTGTGCGCGAGTTGCTTGAGGAGGATCCGCGTACGTACGCCGGTTTGTCAGAGATAGTCGCGTATATAGAGGTTTGTTGGGTATCAGTAGGGACAGGCTCGGGTTGAAGATAGTCTGATATGGGTCTGACAGAGACCATCTGGCACAGGTTCAGGTGGAGCAGATAAACTTCTAATGATGCATTGTTGGCATTATCTTAGAAGCTTTTGGTTCTAGTTCACAGCTGTTGTTGGTTTCAGGTGGAACGAAGGCAGAGAAAGAATAGAAGGAAATTAGGGTTGCTGATCTAAATGAGCTTGCTTATAGTCAGGGGGAGCATGAACAGCACACTTCAGCAGAGCAGAGATTTTAGCAGGTACTCAGGGGGAGTATGGGCAGCAAAATGTTTCTCTAGGAAAGAGATTATCTTGGTTTGCCCTTTGCCCTTGATGTCGAAGGGGGAGAGTGATTGGTTGTTGTTGCCATCAAGTCCAAAGGGGGAGATTGTTGGCATTCTGATACATATGTTGTACTTGATGACAATCCGCTCATCTCAGATGATAAATTATAGTGCAGCACAATTCACACACTTTCATGAAGATAAAAGTTTATTTCATGTGGAGAAAAATTCACGCACTTTTATGCGGTGAAAAAGTTCACACACTTTTATGCGGAGAAAAGTTTATTTCATGTAGAAAAAAAAAAGTTCACGCACTTTTATGCGGAGAAAAAGTTTATTTCATGTGGAGAAAATTTCACGCACTTTTATGTGGAAAAAAAGTTTATTTCATGTGGAGAAAATTTCACGCACTTTTATGTGGAGAAAAAGTTTATTTCATGTGGAGAAAAGTTCACGCACTTTCATGGTTGGTTCATGGTATTGGTCCGACAGTTTTTTGATCCTATTGGTTTGGTCCGTGGTATTGATCCAAAAGTGGTGACCAAAGTATGGGTTCATGGTATGTGTTATTATGGTTTTGGACTGTGGTTTGTGAAAGGCCTAAGACTATAAAAGGGGAAGGAGATCATTTGGCAAAGCATCATCTGAATTGTTATTGAATATCTGATAAAGTGCTAGATCTGAAATACTGTGATTG
Organism: Pinus taeda; assembly: GCA_000404065.3. Lineage (NCBI taxonomy): Eukaryota > Viridiplantae > Streptophyta > Pinopsida > Pinales > Pinaceae > Pinus > Pinus taeda. Next base: position 97,195 of record APFE030442353.1, on the reverse strand, counting down.
GGTTATGGTGCAGATCTGGATCTGAATAAAGAAGGAACCTGAGCGCAAGGAGAAGGATAAGTTCTATTGATGGGTCTCAATCTTTAAGCTTGAATAATAGTATTTTTTTGTTTTGGGTTTAGATTTGGTGTGTGGTTACAGTTACTGTGATTTGCATACAGTTGTCAGAGAAGTGTCTACTTGATTCAATGCTAATTGGTGAAAAGGAGATTGTTTGATGCAGAAATTCTTGATGATTGATTGATATTCATGGATCCAGTCTGAAAAATTTACGAAACGTGGTCCCTGGAAGAAAGAGAAGGTTGTAGCCTTCTGTAGGCCAGCACCTACATACTAGTATCTTGACTAGTGCAAGAGCTAAGGGGGTTGTGGCTCCCTTCCAGGAGAGTCTGGAAAACGAGTGAAGGTTGTAGCTCTCTGCAGCTTGCAGCCTGCGTACTGGTAAAGGACTGCACCAGTACAATTGTAAAAAGAAGTTTCTAATTGAAAGAAGATAGAGACATTGCAGTAGGTGGTTTTCACCCACATTGGGTTTCCACCTTATATCATGGTGTTCATGTGTGTGGCTTATGTGTGATGATCTGTTCTATTTTACTGCACCTGTTTACTATTAATATGGTTGATAATGTTCTAATGCACTCATTTAAGATCAACTAACTGAATCATAAGAAGTTGTGGAAGTAGCATATATGAATGTGAATAAGGAAATGAAAAAGTTTTATTGATGTGATAATACTGATTCAACCCCCCTCTCAGTATTATTTCCAACATTCGATTCCCCAACATAATTTTCTCCTGTAAATGTTCCATATTTGTTTTTGTTTCCAATACCCATACTAAGTGAAATCCGTGTGTGAAGAATCAAAAACATAAAGCGATTCACTTGTAACGCCTTGAACGGTGGCTTGAGCTGCCACCATCTCAAAAAAGCAACTCCAAAGGAAGATCACCATTACCAATACCCCTAGAATTCTCAATTAGATCACCATTACCAATATAGTCGAATAGTCTAGTCGTGAATCTGATAATTGGCCATAGTCTGCAACGCTTGACCCTGATAAGCTGTTGACTCACTGATGTGGCACATTATTATGCTCGGCAGGCAACGGTCTAACAACAAAAAAATTATGTGAATTTACCCATACTAAGTGAAATCCGTGTGTGAAGAATCAAAAACATAAAGCGATTCACTTGTAACGCCTTGAACGGTGGCTTGAGCTGCCACCATCTCAAAAAAGCAACTCCAAAGGAAGATCACCATTACCAATACCCCTAGAATTCTCAATTAGATCACCATTACCAATATAGTCGAATAGTCTAGTCGTGAATCTGATAATTGGCCATAGTCTGCAACGCTTGACCCTGATAAGCTGTTGACTCACTGATGTGGCACATTATTATGCTCGGCAGGCAACGGTCTAACAACAAAAAAATTATGTGAATTTGCAGGGGTGCTTGATGTATCTGCATTTGTCCCAAACAATTGAGATGTTGCATCCTGAGAATGTATTGGTCAGTGTGGTGAATTTAAATTAACATCATTGACTCTGACTGAATCAAAGTGAGCATATGCATTATAGGGTACGGAGTTCTCTTTTCTTAAGGGCATGGGATACATGGACAAATTATTATGGATGGATAGAAATCCATTGCCCTCTGGTAAATTTTTCGGTGTATTCAGTATTGTTAATGCACCTTGAACATGATTATCTAAGCCACCAACCCCTGTGGTAGCTTGTGAAGCAAGGTTCAGGCCATCTTCCATTTCTTCTTCAGAATCACTCATAATTACATCAAGTTCTTTTTGAATATCAAAACTAACAGAGTTGACAAGTGATGAAGTCTGATAGACAAATCCTAGTAACACAAAATGACAATTAGGGCCATTATTTACCAAATTATCCTGGCATTGACATGCTTGTTGGTTGCCTCTGATTCAGTTGCAAGCCACTGCTTAGTGCAAATATGATTTCTCATGAAGCATAGTATGTTTGTGCAGTCTTCCCCTCTATGTCACCATTTTCCCCGGCCTTAGTGCGTGTTTCCATTTATTGTTTTATTCATTTTGCACTTTTCAACACCACCAGAATCATAAGCACAATCAGTGCCTCATAATTCCTTCCTTCAATGCCTTCGCTAGATCAAAAGTTGCTTCTTCCCTAAACAACCAAAGAAAAATGATGGAGATAATCTATGGTTTTAGAAATGGTAGTAAGCCCAATTTATTATTGTAAAGTTTAAATACACCATATACTTCATATGATTTAACATTGTGATTACATTATCCTAATAAATGTATAAGTAAAAAAATTGTATTTGGAAGACTTAAGCGAGTAATTTCAATAGCAAAGGCATATGCATGCATGCTTATGCCAGTGAATTCAATAGCAAAGGCATGTGCAGGCGCACTTGCATATACACAAACATCACTCTCACATATGGACACATACGCACACAAACACACTAAAAGACTTAACACAATTACTTATCATAATAAAATACTTCATTTAAAATAAATATATTTGTCTGTCACTATCATAAATGAATATCATCATAACGTTTCAAAAGCTGTGTTGTATGTCAATAGAACAGTCTAGCATAAAGATGGCTATTTGGTGACAACTGCTTCCAAGACAAGACAAGAAAAAACAATAGCCGATGTTTCCTAGCATATAAATCTATTATGATAATCAAATGCAAGTAAATTCTATGGACCATCAAAACAGTAACAGTTCATTAAGTAGCACATCAGAGAGTTGATGTAGCAAATATCATCTGTTACCCAAACAATGCCAGTAACAAAAAATGCTTATTTCTATCAACATGCTCAGCATCCTTAAGAAATTTTAAGAAACAAAAGAAACATCAAGATGTCTTGCCTTTAGGTACCCATCAAATAAAATGAATTGCACTGAATCAACCATGCTTAGCCTGATAATTAGCACGCGGCAATCTTCTATGCCTACCCAACTCACTCAAATCCAAAAGCGAAGGGGACAAAAAGCGTAAGAGTAGGGTTCTAGAAATGACTGCTGACTTACATTTTAATGTAAACTTTACAAGAGCTTCAAAGCTACTATAAAATGCCAATAATAAGAAATAAACCTGTTGAGAGATGAATAGTTATATGAGTACCTTCTGTGGGACAGGGATCAAACATGCTAGAATTATATTTCTAGAAAAGATAACATAGACTATGCGCATCTCCTTAAAATGTAATGAACTCTAAACTATAATACCTCTCAGAAATTAATATCATAATGAAGAAGCATAATCATATTGTAGGAATAAAAGTTTAAATCTCCAAGGAGCATAACCAATAATCAACATAACAAAGTACTCTTCCCCATAATAAGGTGCAAGTATTTACATCACCTTTGGGATAATTGACCAATGGGAAGAATGAAGAAACCTAAATTTAACAGCACAAAAGGCTAGGACCAAGTTTCTATGCAAAACAGAGCACCTTCCAATAGTACAACGATTATTTCTCTAACGCCAGAAACGTTGAGAGCCTGAGAATTTGTCTCTCAAGAAAATCACTCTGCTGCCTGCAATATGCAATAAAGTTAAATGGTAATCACTTGCCATATCCACATCTGCAGATTTCAATATAGTTAACATGAATACAGAGTTCCTAACAGCAAATGAATTTCGGATAATTTTCCATTACATGCATGGATGTGCAACTAATATAATTTTCATATCCCTCTCTAATTAGCACTTTTGCTTATGCTACCTGGTTAAGAGGATTGTCAGGTGATTTCTTCCATAACTTCCATAACAGGTCCTTGTATTGATTGTGTAAAAGACCTGGTTTTTCTTCCTTCAATCTGGGGAGTTCAGCTTCCTCAAAAGCCTGCAAATATAATACATACCAGTAAGTTCTGCTGTAGACTATAAGCAACATAATAAATAAATTAGCACCAATGACGCATTATGATTTACAACAGATGCAGTTTATATAACAGCAAATATGACCATATTTTGATATGAAAACTAATAATTGTCAGTGAGAAAAATAACGTGATTACAGATGAAAATGAAAAAAAACATGCACTCAAATACATTATAAGTGGTACTCTTAATTTTTCAAAAGAATTCTAGAATGTTTCATCCATTTTCACAAGCAAAACTTTGATGCTTCACACCATGGGTGGTATTTTCTTAATTTTTCAAAAGAATTCTAGCATGTCTCATCCCTTTTTACAACCAAAATATTGATGTTTCTAACCATGGGGGGTACTTTCTTAATTTTTCAAAAGAATCATAGCATATTTCATCCATTTTTATAAGCAAAACTTTGACGTTTCAAACCTTGAAGCACATTGTGCAAAGTGAAACAATCTACTGGCTAAAGAAAGTAAAATCAAATAGGTGTATTGTGGGCCTCTGCAAAAAGCACAAGAGGATTCATCACAACCCAAAATTAGATTTAAACAAATTGGATAGAAAGGAACAAAAAAGGAATCTGCAGTACTTATTGAAATAATGGGTGACCTTGAGAAACAATTTCCGGTGAATCTGCGGATTGTGAAGGTATCAGGATCTGCAAGAATCAAAGCTTGCAGAATTGGGCAAGTGTACATGATCTTCTAAGTTTGTAGCAGCATTTAACCGTTGGTGTGGTCTACAGCTTGTAAATAAACAAGTACCCATTCTAATTGTGTGGGATATACATGGATTTGCGCTTAACAGCTGTAGCTCTAGTGGGAACTGATGGTGGACAAAGAAATTTGCAATGGCTGAACACTTTCATGGAAATAACTTCTACAGTTGAAGAGTTCACTTGGAATCATTACCTTGTCGCCTACAATTGTGCTTGGTAATAGCAGAGAAGATCCCAACAAGCATCGCTAACTGGAAATGGAAGAAAGAGAGACACATCCATAATAATTCTTTACTTACCCAAGGTCATATTGTGTCTGGCACGCGAGTTCATGTTGGTGGAAGATGTATTGGGAGATCTTGCGAAAATTTATGAGGAAAACCTGGCAAGTTGTCAATATTTGTGACACCAATTCACTCATGCAATAATGATGAATTAAATGTCAATGACGGTGCGCGCCTAGATCATATGAAGATGTTGGTCAAACAATTTCCAGCCACTTGTTTTCAGATCATTGTGGAAAAGCTCAACATAATCTTGGACAGTTTACATCAATATTGGGAGACAATTGTCATATCAATTGAAGACACGGTCAACTCATTGCACATAAATTCTGACTGGTAAATTGCTAAAAGAATAGAGCAGAAGGTAGACCACAAAGGATTTCACTGTTGAACGGTCAATGTAATATTTGCAAAAGAATGGCAATACTAATTTATCACTGGGTTCAACAATTTGTAGTGGACAGTACATTGTCTCGGATGGCTATCCAAGGAAAGGACACATGATGAGCAAGTGTGCCAACAAGAAGAAAAGGTCAAAGGGAATGAAAAGATTTTAGGCACTGGATGGACTATCTGACTTGTTGGTAGAAGAATTGCTAATTTTGCTTCAACTTGTGCATTTTATAGATCAAAAATATATTTGTTTCATTCTTGGTTCTCTATGGAGTGGAAAATCAGAGTTACAACCTTGATAACGCCAGCTCAGGACATACCATGAATTTGGAAATTTCACATCTTGAACATCCACAACCCACCCATTCCCATTCTAATCCTTAATCAACACCTTTTAGGCTCTAAAACAAGAAGGTAAACAAGTCTAGAAATTTGAATGCCTACTTCCTTCTCCGGTTGTGTCACCTTTGTAAATCCTTCAATCCTATTCCATGTTATTCTTCACTGGGAAGGTTGGGATAAGTAGACACTGAAGGGTTGGTTAAAATCAATTTGGTCTAATGTTTCTTTAGGTAAAAGTGTGTTTCTTTTTTATGCATTTGTAATTATTTAATCCTTTTATGTTGTAGACATAAAGTAAGTCACGGACTCGCAGTGTTAGTGACAGCAAGAGTACTTCCGGATGTTGTTTCTCATTGAGCTCAGCGGTTGTGTCATGGTTCAGCAGGAAATAGATATCAGTATATATGGCAGCTAGTCAGGCAGGGTGCGAGGCATTGTGGCTTCGCAAGATGCTTCATGGTTTATTTGGTCAAATGTTGATACCAACTATGATTTACTGTGATAATCAAAGTTGTATGAAACTCTCTGAAAATCCAATATTTCATGACCGGTCAAAGCATATAGAGATCAAAAACCACTTCATCAGAGACTCGGTACAACGAGGGGCAATGAAGTTTGAGTATATATCCACTAATGAACAAGTAGCAGACATTCTCGCCAAGTCTTTGCCAAGAGGAAAGCATGTTTTCTTCAGAGACGGGATGGGAGTGGTGAGCAAGACCTTCCTTGATAAGAGGGAGTGTTGAAAATAGTACCAAGGAGAGGTGTTACTAGGCTTTTATCCCTTTTAGCCTAGTGAGCACATTAATTACTTTTGTCTCAATAATATTTATGAGTTATATTAATGTCATGGGTGTTAAAGGTACTTAAAAGTGTTGTACCATGAACTTTTTATAATATTAAAGTCAGTTGTGCTTTATAAAGTGACTTTATGTGTAAAGTACTAGTGTATTTTTCTAATATTAAAGTGTTGAAAATAGTACCAAGGAGAGATGTTACTAGTTTTAGCTTGAGTATATATCCATTGATCAAAAAGTAGCAAAAATTCTCACCAAGTCTTTGCCAAGAGGTAAGCAGGTTTTCTTCAGAGATAGGATGGGAGTTGTGAGCAACACTTTCCTCGGTAAGAGGGAGTGTTGAAAATAGTACCAAGCATAGGTGTTACTAGGTTTTTATCCCTTTTAGCCTAGTGAGTACATTAATTACTTTTGTCTCAATGATATTTATGAGTTATATTAATGTCATGGGTGGAAAAGGTACTTAGAAGTGTTGTACCATGTATTTTTTTTAATGTTAAAGTGACAGGCTGGCAATGTCAGTGACCGGAAGAGTACTTCCGAATGTTGTTTCTCATCGGACTCGAAAGTTGTGTCATGGTTCAGTAGGAAACGGAGATTAGTGGCATTGAGAAACGAAGAGGCATAGTAATATGGCAGCTAGTCAGGCAGGTTGCGAGCCATTGTGGCTTTGCAAGATGCTTCATGGTTTATTTGGTCAGATGTTGAGACCAACTACGATTTACTGTGATAATCAGAGTAGTATTAAACTCTCTGAGAATCCAGTATTTCACGACCGGTCAAAGCATATAGAGATCAGATGCCACTTCATCAGAGACTGGGTACAACGAGGGGCAATGAAGCTTGAGTATATATCCACTGATGAACAAGTAGCAGACATTCTCACCAAGTCTTTGCCAAGAGGCAAGCATGTTTTCTTCAAAGACAAGATGGGAGTGGTGACCAACACCTTCCTCAGTAAGAGGGAGTGTTGAAAATAGTACCAAGGAGAGGTGTTACTAGGCTTTTATCCCTTTTAGCCTAGTGAGAACATTAATTACTTTTGTCTCAATGATATTTATGAGTTATATCAATGTCATGGGTGGACAAGGTACTTAAAAGTGTTGTACCATGTATTTTTCTAATATTTAAGTCACTTGTACTTTATAAAGTGACTTTATTGTTGATGTTTGGTAGCATCGAAAGTGCTCTAAGCGTCAAAATTTGCAGGAAGGCTAAAACACGTATTCTAAAATACCCAGAAATCGTTTTGGGAAATTCCACTCAGAGACAATTTTATTAAAATAATTAATTATTTTTAATGTGTGTTGTTGTCGCACAAAGTGTCTAGACACCGCAACAATGCTCAGTGTAAGGGTTGTCACTCTAATCCTTACTCACTCCGTTTAGACTCTCTCCTAGGCAAGTCAAGGGGGGTAGTCCCTAAGGTAAATGGATGAGGATTGCCTGTAAAACACAGTCTCTAGAAGATTTTAATGATGGACAACTTGATGGATCTAAAGCGAGTCTAGGTCAATTAAGATAGATAAATCAAAATAAGACACAATCACAAGATAAAAATGACCACAGACCAGTGCCTTTAATTTGAATTAACCATAGACTAAATAATAACAAGTCACCCAGAGAAAATTTATTGATGTGGCAAAGTGACGATCATGAACAATTAATTGTAAATGCCCAAAATTGCAATATGCAAGAGGTTCTAGATTTAAAATAATTTTCAATTAATGGCCCAGATCTAGAATAATTAATTTTCTCCAACAATCAATATGATTTAAAACGTTTATCGTACATGACAATAGAGAAATATCAAAAATGTGTTTAATCACCTAATAACACTAAGGAACTTCAAATTTAAATTTAATTATTCCTTAGGCAATAACTTTCAATGTGATAAATAAAGAAATCGAACCGAATCAAAGGGTTAAAATTTTAAGATTTTAATGGGCCATAGGCTACATTAAAATATTTAATGTAAAAGCCCAAATCCCTTTAATTTATGTCATTTTTTAATTTTTTAATTTTTTTGGATTTTTTTATTTTTTTCAATTAATTAATTCTAGGTCCTAGGTAAATTTAAATTCTCAAAAGGCAAAATTCGTTGGTCCTTAAAATTCAAATTTTAAAAGGTCTTGAGACTAAGGTAAATTAATTATTTTGCTAAATTTTAAGCCTTTGGTCCCTGGGGTTAAGTCAAAGTCAAAATTTTGAGGAAATTTAATTCAAAATTTTATTTTTTGAATTAATTGAAATGCATTTAATTGAAAAAATCGAATTTCCTCAAGAATTTAAAATTTTGACGGATGAGATTAAAAGAAATTTTAATCCTCATCAACAGTCGAGATCGCTTTGACGAAGATCACTCAAACTAGCCATTGGAGGATTTATCTTTAAATAGGAGGTCATTCCTCAGTCAATTGATCCAACCTTTGAGTCATGTGCTAAGCAAAAAGCTCTCGTGTAAATTTTTATTCGGATAATAAAGGAAGACTTTGGGGTTAATTTTCGTCAATGTTACTTCTTCATGGAAGTATTGTAAGATGTGTCGTTTTTCATGCGTAAATTTTTTTTAGCCATTGATAATAGCTTTTGAAGAGTGATTTGAGCATAGGTATCTTGCTCAGTCACTAGGGTTTAAGTGATAATTTAAATTTGAATGTAATAGCAGGTATCTCTATCTATCTAGATTTTATTATCATTTTCTCGCTCTATGTTGATCGTTGAATTGAGTTTTGCAAGAAAGTCTTGATTTTTAGATCATCAGGCCCTCGAGGAAGTTTTCAGTTGGACCAGCCAACTCCCGATCCGTGTTTTCTAAAGAGCCCAACTTAATTTGATCCCAGGGTTATCGTAAGATTTTTTATGGGTGATGCATGGAGAGTTTTGAGCTCAGCACCTCCTTTAAACTTATAATTAAACAACAACAACAACAACAAAAAGTTATGTGCAAAATTGATAGATCTAGTTGTTGAGAGCCTTTAACTATCAGATCTAAGAGCAGAGTTGGACTCGCACTACTCAGATCTGATAGATCTGCCATTCCTGTGCATAGATCTGTAATTATTTTTGGTTTTCTGACTTCGGTTTTTCTGGGTTTTTGGTATATATCGTTTAGGTGTTTTATTGTTGTCTTACAGCTACAGATCTGAGGAATGAATCTTTGTAGAGTCCAGATCTAGGCCCTAGAGGGTAAGGTCTGGATCTTTGGGGTTCATCAACATCATTTTGCAGGGTTTATATCCAGAATTTTGCAGTCCAAAGTTTTAAATTTTTTTTAAATCTAGAGAGATTTTTTAAGGCTTTCATTCATAAATCTGAAGCAAAAGAATTTGACATTTTATTCAGGATTGTTGAGGTTTTCCGGCTACCATTTGTCCGAATTTTTGATCTACTGCCTGGTTTTTTTGGGTTTGCTACAAAATTCGGAAAAAAAAATTAACCCTCTCAGCCCTCAAACCCCTGTCTGCGTTCTCTTTTGACTACGTCATCAAACCCTCTCCTCTATTCGCTGCCATTCTTCTGCATATCCAACAGTCCCATTCACCCGATCTACAATCCAACCAGCTCTCTTCGACTTGCTAACACTACGATTTCCCCATATCTCCTCCTCTTTTATGCATGCTACCTCCATTGTTTTATGTCGTCGAGCCGTCCAAACCTGCAACAAACATCCCTAATGCTGCCCATTGTTTTCCTTACTGCCAGGACCTGCGTCAAAAATCTCCCATCCTCCATCGCTCCTCATTACTGTCTGCAGCTTCCCTTCCGCCCATTCTCGCAATCCTCATTCCAACATCGCCGCAGTCCATTACAACCTGCCCGACTCCATTTCTTCGCGCAGTCTCCCTTCCCTTGCTTGTTGTCTGTCTGTCATCCTCGCTGCTCCCTCAACATGCAACCTCTTCAAGCGTTCTCCTCGCTGCTCCTTGCCCTCCTATCGACCTGCAATAATCCCTGCGGTTTTCCTCATCATACTCCTCGCATCCTCCAACAAGCATCCCTCTCGTCGCTGCAGCGCGAAACCTTGCCGTCGTCGAACCTGTGAAACCTTGCCGTCGTCGAACCTGCATTCACAACAACAAACGCATTCAATTTTATTTTTTTTTTATGTGTGTTGCTTGGTTACATTAGGTTTTATTTTTTGTTTAGTTTAGTTTTAGATTTGTATATAGTTAGGGTTATAACTTATATATTTTTTAGTTTAATCTTTTTATTTTGATTTGATTTTTTTTTGTCTTGTTTTGATTTGAGGTTTCTTTTTTCTTTTCTTTTTTATTAAAAAACATAAAAGTTTCAAAAATCTAAAAAATTAAAAATCCTAAAAAAAACTTTAAAAAGTTAAGTTAATCATTTTGACATTTGGTTTTTTTTTAATTTAAAATTCTAAAAATTCTATAAAAAAAACAAAAAATTTTAAAAAATCTAAAAATTATAAAATGAAATAAATTAAAGGGATTTGCACTTTTACATTAAATATTTTAATGTGGCCTATGGCCCATTAAAATCTTAAAATTTTAACCCTTTGATTCAATTCGATTTCTTTATTTATCACATTGAAGTTATTGCCTAAGGAATAATTAAAATTAAAATTTTTGAAGTCCCTTAGTGTTATTTGGTGATTAAACGCATTTTTATTCTAGATCTGGGCCATTAATTGAAAATTATTTTAAATTTAGAACCTCTTGCATATCGCAATTTTGGGAATTTACAATTAATTGTTCATGATCGTCACTCTGCCACATCTATAAATTTAGTCTATGATTAATTCAAATTAAAGGCACTAGTCTGTAGTTATTTTTATCTTGTGATTGTGAATTATTTTGATTTATCTATCTTAATTGACCTAGATTCGCTTTAGATTCATCAAGTTGTCTATCATTAAAATCTCCTAGAGCCTGTGTTTCACAGGCTATCCTCGTCCATTTACCTTAGGGACTACCCCCCTTGACTTGCCTAGGAGAGAGTCTAAACGGAGTAAGGATTAGAGTGACAACCCTTACTCTGAGCGTTGTCACGGTGCCTAGACACTTTATGCGACAACAGGTGCCTAAGTCTAAACTTAAGAAATTAAAATAATTAAAGGGTATTAAACAAATTAGGGGTGAAACTCTAAAAGAAGCCAAGGATCAAGCCAAAATGATCTACGCCATTGATTAGAATCTAATCTGGGCCATTGGTTCTCAACGAGAAGATTATAAGAGGAGGCTTGATGGGCATTTGGAAAACACATTGAGTAAGAGATCAAGAGATCAATTTCTAAAGAGAGCAGTGCAGCAATAGCCGAAGAAGTGATCGAAGCGATTTCGTGTAGTGAGAGGCAGAGATAGTTTCCAGTTGGAGAGTTTCCTGATCCAGGGATACATCGCAGAGAAGGCAAAGAGAGATCCAGAAGAGGTAGCGTAGAGCCACGCTAGACAGCGTAGAGTCACGCTGGACAGTGTAGGGCCACGCAGAGGCAACGTAGAGCCACACTGGGCAGTGTAGGGCCACACAAAGGCAATGCAAAGCCTGAGAGGAGATCTGAAATTTGCTAGAAAATCGAGTTCCAGAGCTAGAAGTCAGGGTGTGAGACCAGGAGGGCAGAAAGTCAAAGTTCCAAAGGCCAATTGATCAGCCAAAGGAGTGACGCAATCCCTAGAAGTCCTGACGTAGAGGAGCGCAGTGATTGCATAAAAACTGCGTAGAAGCAACTAGGGGCTAGCCATTCAGTGGCTGGATCAGTACTGGATCGCCAGTGATAGTGTGAGGTATATCTCACTCATCTCTCTATCAGTCAGATTCTCTGTATTGGATAGCTAGCAAGGCATCCAAAGACTATATTCAAAAATTACTGCTTAATAATACAAACCCTCAGTTGTTGCACCAATTTTCCCACATTGGGTTTTTCCGAGGACATTGGTCCAAAAATAACGGTGTCACTTGTGTGTTATTTCTTTCTTGCTCAGATTCTTGTTTCCACATTAATTTAATTCATGGAGGCTGCAATGTATTGGTTTCGATATTTACCGTAGAACACAGTAAATAATTTGTTCTGTTATTTGACAAATAGAAGAAACTTAATCAGTTGTTGCAGTAGAAATTTGGGTCTTCCAAATTTTCACATGGTATTCGAGGACACGTGAAGCAAGGGAGCAGACCGGACCAACCAGCGCTGAAGAGAAGGAGGGAGATCGAAGTGTTGCGTATGCAACAGATCGAAGCCCTAGAGGGATTGCGCAATCCAAGCCAGAAGGGCAAGATTTCCGTGGAAGATCTCTCTTTGAATGAGTCAACAGAGAGGTAAGATTTCCAGATCGAGATTAGTCAGCGACAGAGGGAACAATGCAACAGAAGCTTCAGTGCAGAGCAGTTTCTGGTGAGACGCAGTTTTCTGTAGCAGTTGCTAGGGCAGAAAAAACGTCAGAAGAAAGGAGACACTATTTTGAGGGAATTCCTCCTCAAAGGACTTCCAGCTTAAAAGTCTAAATTCTCATTTGCTGAGCAGCAGTAGAGAGGAGCAGATCTACTAACTCCGGCAGGGAATGCGTAGGCCATCCCAACAACAGCGCAGAGGAGAGAGGAGGCAGTTTGACATTTTTGTTGGCAGAGATGGCAGCTAACGGCCTGAGAGATCAAGATCGGTTGGATGGAGCATCCAACAATGTGATCTGGAAGGCTAGGATCTCATGCCTTCTCGATAAGCATGATCTCAAGATGTACGTCGACAGTGTGGTAGATGTACCCGGTGATGCAGATCCACTCAAAAAGTATAAGGCTGAGATGGTGAAGACCAAGCGGTTGATCCTCGATGGAGTGAGGGATCACATTGTATGTCACATTGTTGTCAAAGGGACAGCCAAAGAAATGTGGGATGCCTTGGCTACACTATATCAAGGATCTTCCGAGCAGCGGAAGATGTACTTAGAGGAGAAGTTGAGATCAACTAGGATGGAGAAAACGGAACGCATTGATCCATTCTTGTCAAAGCTTCAGGAAGTCCGAGATCAGATGGCAATTGTAGGATCAACACCTCAACCTACGGAGACGGTAAGGTTGGCCCTCAATTCAATTTCAGAAGAATGGCGAGTGTTTGTCCAAAGTATCCTAGGCAGAGAGAAATTGCCAGATTGGGAAGGTATGTGGGTCGCTCTTCAGCAGGAAGAGATGAGGTGAGACTTAGTCAAGTGTAAACTTGATGGCAGCAACGATAGTGGGACAAAGCCCAAGGAGGAGGAAGAGAATGTAGCCCTTGCATCAAAGGGGCAGCAGGAGCAACGGAGAAAGAAAGATGTCTCAAAGATCAAATGTTTTTGGTGTGGTGAATTTGGTCACTATGCTACACAATGTCCTCTCAAGAAAAAGGACAAGGACGACGAACATGATCCGCAATTTGCAACTGCAAAATCGAGGGGGAGTTTGCCAGGATTGCCCAGATACTTCCAAGGAAGAGGTGGGGTGATCTAGTACTGTAGTTAGAAAGAACCATAGATGGGACGGATCCTTGAGGAGTCCACCTCTTGGATCAATACCTTGCAACGGGGGCCCATATCAAAAGTAGCAGGATGGACCAGTTTCAGTTGGTGGAGAGGAGTGTTGAGGTGACAATTGCAATGGCTAGCAGCACCAGAGACTAAGCAGCGCACATCAGAGTTGGCAGCAGTGCAGTTGGCACAATGCAGAGTCAGCAGCAACACAGAGGCTTTAGAGGGTGAGCGCAAAGACTAGTAGCAGTCAAAACTCCAGCAATAAATGCATCATGTTGAACACCTGTTTAGTATTTTGGACGTTTTTCCGTTGTAGTTGTTGCAAAAGGCAGTAACGACAGTTGGAGCAGAGTTGCAGTGCAAATGCAGTTGGCAGCAACAGCACAGATGCAGTGTTTGCACAATAGTTGATGGGCAATTACATCAGACATCAGCAGCGCAGAGGGAGGTCTTACAGAGTCAAGGTGGCGCTTCAGCAGGTTGCATTACTAGAGCACATTCCTCGCTAAGAGGGAATGTTGATTTTTGGTAGCATCGGATGTGCTCTAAGCCTCGAAATTTGCAGGGAGGCTAAGACACATGTATTCCAGAATACCCAAGAATCGTTTTGGGAAATTCCACCTGGAGACAGTTTTATTAAAATAATTAATTATTTTTAATGGTTGCCTAAGTCTAAACTCAGGAAATTATTATAATTAAAGGGTATTAGTCAAACTGGGGGCGAAACTTCTAGAAGAAGACAAGGATCAAGCCAAAATTATCTAAGCCATTGATTAGAATCTAATTTGTGTGGTTGGTTCTCAACGAGAAGATTATAAGAGGAGGCTTGAAGGGCATTTGGAAAACACATCGAGTAAGAGATCAAGAGATCAATTTCTGAAGAGAGCAACGCAACAGTTGTCAGAGAAGTGATCGAAGTGATTTCGTGCAGTGAGGGGCAGAAATAGTTTCCGATTGGAGAGTTTCCTGATTCGGGGATACATCGCAGAGAAGGCAGAGAGAGATCCAGAAGAGGCAACGCAGAGACACGTTGGGCAGCGTAGGGCCATGCAGAGGTAGCACAAAGCCTGAGAGGAGATCCAAATTTACTGGAGAATCGAGTTCCAGAGCCAGAAGTCAGGGTGTGAGACCGGAATGGCAAAAAGTCTAAGTTCTAGAGGCAAATCGATGAGCCAAAGGAGTGACGCAGTCCCCAGAAGCTATGACGCAGAGCAGTGAAGTGATTGCGCAAAAACTGCGTAGAGGCGATTAAGGGCTAGCCATTCAGTGGTTGGATCAGTGCCAGATCGCCAGTGATAGTGTGAGGTATATCTCACTCATCTCTCTGTCAATCAGATTCTTTGTATTGGATAGCCAGCAAGGCATCCAAAGATTGTATTCAGAAATTATTGCTTAATAATACAAACTCTCAGTTGTTGCACCGGTTTTCCCACATTGGGTTTTTCCGAGGACATTGGTCCAAAAATAATGGTGTCACTTGTGTGTTATTTCTTTCTTGCTCAGATTCTTATTTCCACATTAATTTAATTAGTGGAGGCTGCAGTGTATTGGTTTCGATATTTACCATAGAACACAGAAAATAATTTTTTCAGTTATTTGACAAATAGAATAAACTTAATCAGTTGCTGCAGTAGAAATTTGGGTCTTCCAAATTTTCACTTGGTATCAAAGGACACATGAAGCAAGTGAGCAAGCCGAAACGGCCAGCACTGAAGAGAAGGAGGGAGATCGAAGTGTTGCATACGCAGCAGATCGAAACCCTAGAGGGATTGCGCATCCAAGCCAGGAGGGCAAGTTTTTCATGGAAGATGTCTCTCTGAGTGAGTCGACAGAGAGGTAAGATTTCCAAATCGATATTTGTTAGCGGCAGAAGGAGCAGCGCAACAAAAGCTTTAGCGCAGAGCAGTTTCCGGTGAGACGCAATTTTCCACAGCAGTTGCTAGGGTTGAAAAACGTCTAAAGAAATGAGACACTAGTTTGAGGGAATTCCTCCTCAGAGGACTTCCAGCTAAGAAGTTTGAATTCTCATTTGCTGAGCAGCAATAGAGAGGAGTAGATCTACTAACTCCAGCAAGGAGTGCGTAGGTCAACCCAGCAGCGGCGCAGAGCAGAGAGGAGGCAGTTCAACATTTTTGGTGTCAGAGATGGCAGTTAACAGGTTGATAGATCAAGATCGGTTGGATGGAGCATCCAAGTATGTGATCTAGAAGGCTAGGATCTCATGCCTTTTGGATGAGCATGATCTCAAGATGTACGTCGACAATGTGGTAGTTGTACCCAGTGATGCAGATCCACTCAAAAAGTACAAGGCCAAGCGGTTGATCATCGATGGAGTGAGGATTAATGTTGTATGTCACATTGCTAGCAAAGAGACAACCAAAGGGAGATAAGTATTGTGTTTATTTTCTGTATTTATTCTGAATTTCTCAAGCAATAAAATCCTTCTTTGAAGATCGTTTTTCTCAAAGAGGCTATGGGGTTCTTTCGGAGTCAAATTCACCAAAAACTAGTGTCTCAAATGTGTTGAATGCTTCAACGATTTTTGCATTAATTATCAGTTGATAGAAAAATGAAAAATTAGTAGAAGCACTCTTTAATGTTTGCAATAAATGCATACTAAAATTTATATCAACATGACAAAACATGTGGGTTGGGCCTAAATAAACACATGCAAATTTGTAAACTAGGATAAGGGTGCAAATCATTTAAAATTTCTACATAATATAACACTACTTAAATGTGGGGCTCGCCAAAACCTCTTGTTTAGTCCTCCTAGCAAATTTGTTGTGGTTCTTGCACAAAGTTATGATCAAGATTATAAATCTCATCCCAATCATAGCATGGACCTGTTGACCACACTTTGTCAACAGTCCAAGATAAAGAGTACAAAGAAGCAAATCAATTTTTTCCAAATTGATGTCATCATGTAGCTCCCAAAATTATCATTGTAGACCTAACTTCTACAAAGTTTATTGTAAATGATGCTAGTATAGCCTTTAAGTCATGTAATTGCACCTAGGCAAGCCTATGATTTTTGTCATAGGATTTCATCCTACAAGTTTTTAAACCTCTCTAAATTATCTGTGTTTGTAAACACGGATAATCGGCAGAGTTTTTCTTCCAGCTATAACCCAAAAGCTAGGATGGGATTCTTTGGCAATGTCTTAGGTGAGTCCTAGTGTTTATCGAGTCTATTATAAAAGTGTGTTTAACAATAAAATTAGTGCATAGTCCCTCAAAATTAGAACACCATGGCTAAATTATTTTATTATAAGCACACTTGGTTTCATACTAGATCATATTGTGTCGCAGAAGTAGGTAATGTCTTGAGGGTCTGATCTAAATGTGTATTTGCCCTTCTAAGGGTTGAATTAAATTGTTATATCTTGATGTAAAAAATATTTTAGCGCATGGTCCCTCATAGTTAGACAACATGACTAAACTATTTGAGAGTGGAATAATAATTAATTCCCTCTATAGTCAATTAATTAATTTTTCTGACAAAATAAAATAAAAATCCTAAGCCAAAAAATTAATCAATTTAGAGTCAAAAAATAATTAGAGAGAAATTAAATTCTCTCCATGTGGAAAATAATCAGAAATTCGTGGGTCAAGAAGAAATTAATTTTTGAAGGTCCTCCACCAAGAGAAAATGGATATTTTAAGAAAATTCGAGCCCTTGGACCTTAGTGGTTAAGTCAAAGTCAAATTTTTGAGGAAATTAATCCAAAATATTTATTTTTTGAATTAATAGAAAATGGATTTTAAGATAAATTCCAATTTTCCTCAAAAAATAATAAATCAACCGTGGAGATTAAAAGAAGATCAAGTTAATTTGGACAGACGAAATCAGTTTGACGAGAATTAAGCCAACTAGTCGTTATTTTCCATTTGAGGGGGTTTTCTCTATAAGGAAACTATCTAGCTTCTATTAGAGATCTTTGGGTAAAGTAATTTTCTATTGATGTACTGAGCTTCTGCTCTGCTGGAATAAATTTTCTAATAATAGAAAGACTTTGGGTTTCAGTTCATGGTGTTCTTCTATCTGTTGATCTGTGTATGTGCTAGTTTATTTGTTTCTGCTCTATATTGTGTCAAAATATTGCAATTGCTATTTCATTTGTCAGTGATAAGAACATTCTATTGGTACAAGTTATCTTAGGTGATCTGATTCACTATATGATCTAATAGTAATTTTTAAGATTGAATAGAGATCTACAAATACTCTGGCCTTTAGGCTCCAAGTTCAAAGACTATGGGCTTTCATTTTGTTAAATTATTTTGTAAGAGGGTTTTGGCCAGTTATATTTTTCAAAATTATTCATCCATAATATTATTCAAAAATTCTCAAAAAAAAATTATTTGATCCTGGGCAGCCCTAAAGGTGAAATTTTTGAGCATTTCTTTGGCAATTTTCTAAAGTTTGTGGGCTAATTCTTCTCTTGAAAGGTGGTCCGCATATTTTTGAGGCCTTTCAAGGCCTAGTGTATGGTATTTTGAGCTTTCCGTGGGCTGATCTGCCCTCTATCCCTAGTCTGCAGCCCTGAAAGGGCTTCCCTTCCCTTGCGACAGCCCTATTTGGGCTCTGAGCCCCCTCTGTGAGCCTCCGTCAACCTTCTCTAGCCTTTCCTTCTCCCTCGGCTGCCCTCATTCCCTCTTCCGCTGCCCCTCTTCTCCATCCATTGGCCCTTATCCTTCATCCGCAGACCTATTGGCCTTGGTTCCTCCTCTCGGCAGCCCTATTTGGGCTTTCCCTTAGCCAGCACAGGCCCTTGGGCCGTTTCCTTTCTGATCCAAGCCTCTTGGAGGCCTTCCCCAAGCCATTGTAGGTCTATTAGACCTCTCACTACCCCTTCTGATCATTCTAAGGCCCTTGGGCCTTTTCCTTTCTGATCCGAGCCTCTTGGAGACCTTCCCCAAGCCATTGTAGGTCTATTAGACCTCTCACTACCCCTTCTGGTCATTTTGGGCCTTAGCGTTGGGCCTGCCTCGGCCTTCTTTCCTTCCATCAACCCCTGCAACTCTCTACACAGTCACATTGGGTTGGCATTTGTTTTGTTGGTGCTCTAACATTTGGTTTTGCAGGTGTCTCAAGTGTTTTTGTGGAGTTAACTTTGTGTTTGCAGGAAGGCACTTTCATTGGAAGCCTAACTACTCATCTACAAGGCCATTTGTCCATTTGGTTTGCCTCTCTATCCCTCACTCTCATCACTGGTTTGCAACAGCAATCCATGCATTTATAACAGTGATAAAAACACACATAACAGCGCCAAAAAGTAATTGACAGTCATCATAACACATTGGGAAATCATTTGCATTCATTGGCTAGTCACTGTTTAGCATCTTTCATAAATTTTGAAGACTGATATGCTAGTTTCAAAGTTTAATATGAATGATTTGGATCTCTAGTTATAAGTTCAGTGGTAAAATTTGGCTTCTAAACTCTCTAAAATTGATAAGGAAATAAATCTAATTCATAGGGACTCTTGTTTGAAAGATTGCAGTCATTGGTGTCATACAAGTGAATTTTGGAGGATTGTTTGTTGGATTTCAAGGTCTGATACATCACCTACGGCTACAATAAGTCACCTACAGCAGTGATATGAACACCTAACAGTGACATAATAAGCAATCTACAGTCATCTCTTCTCATTGGCATATCTCTTGCATTACTAGGTTATTTCACTAATAGGCATTGTATGACATCTCTTGACATTTTTGGGAGGGCTGCCATACTAATTTGAGGTCTGATATAAGCACTGTAAGGTCTGATCATAGAGATAACAGTGGTGTAAAAGTAGCTAGCAGTCATCCTATTTCACTGGGCATTCACTCTTTGCATCTTGGGTAAGCGTTTTCTTGTGTGATTGGGTTGCTTCTCTTACTGTTGTGATCATCTCATTGCATTTCATTGCCATCTCTTGCATCCATTACATCTTTGCATAGATAAACATATCACTGTTTGCATTCTCATCTAAGTAACAAGAAGTGTGTGTGCTCATTAAAGCAATCCCTCTCAAGATAAGAACATGAGTGCTCTAAAGGGAAATTGGTGTACTTGATTGAATTGGCACTTCTAACATAAGTTTACTGTCCTCACAAGTTTTCTCTTGCTCTCTTAGTTGATGAATATTATGCTCTCTTTCTTTCATTAACATTGAAAAGCAATGGTACATTGCTAGCATCTATTGTGACATTGGTCTTTAAAGGAATTCTTAATGTCATCGTTATCATTGCTAGAGGAATTGGTTATTGGATAAGCGGTTACATTGCTTTTCATTGTTATAGTAGAATAAGCATTTCTTGTGGATCTACTGTGGCAATAGGTGTACTAACTTGTTTCTTGCAAGTGAGCTTCACATTTAATAAGTCGTAATCATGCAATCTAAATCTCTTAAAGCACTTGTCTAATCACCACATTGTGATAAGGGTAATCTTGAAAAATCTAAGTCATCTAAAGAATTGCTAATTGTGATATCTTGTTGAAATATTGGTATTGTCTAAATTGGCACATCAACATTGTTAAGAGAGAAGTTGGACGTATGCATTTTATTGTCATTTCATGAGCAATTGTCCATTGTGATCTTGAATTGCTTTGCTCTCTTCTTGTCATTTGATAATTGGATTTGTTCATTGAGCACTCCTTTGGTGAAGATTGTCTTTGCAAATTGTTAAGTACTTTCCTTCATCGTTCTAAATTGTATATCATTAAAATTTGTCTTTAAGTACTTAAAACACTTAACAATCTCACCTAAAGCTCATCACTCATTTGCCACTTGCATTCTAGGTCTAGTAATGTATTAAATAATTTACCTCCAAGCATAAGCTTGGTTGAAAAATGATAAGACCACCTCTCTTACCCAAGTTGTGAAGTCTAGACCCTCTATTAATTTTAGGTATGTTCTATGCTTAGAGCAATTTATTTCCATTTTCACAGTTAGCTCAATATCTTTTCCAGATTAGCAATCACATCAGCATTAAAGTAAATTGCAGATAGAACATAAACATAAATCGCAGAAGACAAGCCAAAACAAAAAGACACAAGATGTGGCACTAGCCAAGGACAAACCCCAATGTGGGAAACCCTTGATCAATTCTTCTTATATGTTCTTCAATAGTTCAACAAAGAGAGAGAGAGATAGTACATTTACAACAAAAGTCAACACTTTGACTTATCTAGATAAGAGCATAGATCATTTCTAAGAATATGATACATGAGATCAATGGAAGACATGTTGCTTCAACTGATTCTCCAAGGTGATTCCTTCACCTATCATCGTGCTGCATCTCGTCATCATGCTACACCTCACCGTGTTGCACCATGTTGCACCCATCATCACAATGTTGGACCTCATGACTATTGCACCTAATGTTGCAATGTTGTCCCATGTGCCATGGTTGAACCATGTTGTTATACAGCATGTCTCATGTGCTTGCCACAGCTATCCATGTTGACAATGCTTGCCATACTGCACCATGCTTGCCATGTTGTCCAAGCTTGCCATGTTGCACCATGTTGTCCATGCTTGTTGTCCCATTGTGCCACTGTTGCACAATGACATGGCAGTCTCGTCATTGTTCTATCTCATCATGCCACTGTCCCATTGAACATTGTGGCACAATATCATTGCTGCTAGTACTGTTGTCCCATCACGGCTTGTTATCTCAATATACTTACAGCAACCCAACATTGTTGATGTCCCTACAGCAACATAACATACTTACGCTGCTCCAAATATGTATGTAACATTGCCTAGTTGTCCTAGATGTACTGCTACTCTGTTGTACCTAACAGTCAGACCCAAAGCACTGTTGTTCTAGGCATATGGCAGCCTTGTTGTCTTGTTGTCCATGCATCATGGTTCCACCATGCTCCATTGCCTAGCTGTCCACAACATTGTTGTTCCAATGTTGCCTTCACTGTTGCTTATGGGGTGACTGGTTAGGGCATCTGGCAGCGCTCACACACCCAGCGAAATAGCCCCTAAAATCCGCCCAAATTTGCCCTTAATTAATGCAGTTGTCCCTCCAAGGGAAGGTTGTCCCCTTTGCTATAGTTCTGGGCAGCCTTCTAGACCTTAATAATGGCTCTGCCCTCCTCTCATTACAGTGGCATCCTACAGCCCTTAGAACAAGCCTGCGGCAGCCTTTCTAGAGGATTGTTCCACCCTCTACGAGCCCTCAAACAGCTCCCTTTCTCCTTGGCCTTCTAGCAAGATACTCGGCCTCCTTTCATCCCTTCAGTCTTCCTGAAATGGCTTCAGAACAGTCCTATTTCACCCACGCTAAATAGGGCAGCCTCTTTCTTGGTTGCGTAGAGGCCAGCGTATAGGCTAGGGCTTCTTCTTAATAGCGTAGATACTAGGGTTGTCCTTGTAGTGTTAGGGCTTCTCACTTGACTGCGTCCTCTAGATTAGGGCAGCTCTTCTTCTTGACTGTGGCTAGGGCAGCCTCAATCCTCCAACATCTAGGACTTCCACTCCTAGATTTCTCTTCCACTAAAACCCAAGACAAGTGGAGAGAAATCAAGATAGAAGTGTGTGTAGAAATGACTATCAAGTCATCTCCTTTTATATTAAAATGTTGAGCACATGTGGGGTATATTTGGTTGTTGGCTGACTTTGACGAATTGTCTTATAACACAAAAAAATTCATAACTCCATGAATACTTATCGGAATCGAATGATCTTTAGATCAATCCTACACCTCTCAATGAGAGGGATCCAAGAAAAATATTAGTTGCCATAAATAAGATGACCCACATGGAGTTTGGCCCTAGTT